>JAGVSP010000325.1:0-86292 GCA_022494985.1 Micrasema minimum
TGATGCTCTACCGTTGCTGACACAAGTAACCTTCAGTATTCCTGTCCATAGGTTAATAAATAATGACGTGCTGTTCCTTGATCAGCATAAAACAAACTACGGCTTTAACGCACCAATATCTTTTTTATGTCGCATTATGAACACAAGACAGGATATGGACTTTTTTGGTGCAAGTCATTCAAGATTTAAACATTCACAGAATTAGACCTGACCTTGTCTTGAGAATGTTCGTTGTTTTGTCCTAGCTGTATAAATTTTTGATATTGTTACAGGCTTCCTATTATTTTTTTCATGTATACACGCAATTGTATTTAAATGAACTTGTCCGTAAACAAATAAAAATGTAAAATTAAAAATTGAATTAAACTATTGCTACTTACTTTAAGATTTTATGTTATTTGACGGTAATTTAAGATGGGACGTTGCTTAAATTGAAAAGTTTCATTGATAAGTCGTGAAAACGCTAATAAAAATTTAATTGGCAAGAGGTAATAAAATGTTCAAATTAACTTTGTGAGCTGGTTGGCGCGTGCTATAGACCAATATCGACTTGATCTAGCATTAGTTCATAGCACAAAATAGGTGCTACTCTCTATAGCACAGCACAGCACAGAGCTGACGAAGAGTCATATTTAGTAGCCATTAAATGAAAAAGGAACCCTATAAAGTTAACCTGAGTTGGTGGAATTGCCAAGTTTATGGGGGCTGTTTCCAAATTGGGTTTGGATAATCCTTTTCCAAGTAATAATTTGAAATCCTCTTTGTTTTTACACGTATCTAATAAAACTGTGACTATGAATATGATATTGATTTTTTCGATGGAGTATTTATTTCAGAAAAAATACATTGTTTAAGATGTATTTAAAAGGTGGTTTTTCATATAAAAAAATATATTTGATTCCTTGGACTAGCACTGAAGCGTTAGACTGAACATTTTGCATTCAAATAATCAAGATTTACTGTATTTGGTGAACCAATGCAGTGTCCTATGCACCATTGGGTGCGGAGAAGGGAGTGTGTAGTAGTAGTATATTATGTGAATTTTCATCATAATTTAAACTTATATGTACATTTCCAGCAATCAAGTTGTCCGAACAGTGATACATTTTCTTCAGTCCGCCTGCTTGCCTGGTAGATATATGAATTTTCCATACTAGCGTTTACAAATAGCGCACAATTTCAATCACACGCCGCTAAAATGTTGGCCATAAGCAAAAAGTCCTTTACCACCGACTCGCGTATTGACATCACGATCAGTCCCTTTCGTCGCGTGGGTCAGGAAAACTTCGTTTTGCTGATGTCGGTTTTCCCGCGCATTTTCCCTGCCTAACATTAGAGCAACACGCGATACCCTCTTCTTACTATGTGCTCCTGGTACATTTGACCTGCGATCCGAACATTTCTCGGCTATCCTTGGACTCTATTTATAGGAGTGGGGTAATGTGGATGAGACTATTATTACCTCCCACTTCGCCACTGTAATTGAGTTATTTAAATGTATTTTTTTTTACGAAAATCGACTCTACATTGTAATTATCGTGAGTTCATTTTCCGATATTCTTTAGAGTGATGTTACTGTGATGTTAATTGCTGACGATTTGGAGTGTATTACAGAGTCCACTATCTCAATTATTGACGTCTTTAAATAAATATAAAAATATTGTATTCTAGGTTTCGAAACAAGCCAATTCTTTGCTTGCAGTTTTCGAAAGAATATTATTATTGATTTATTTATTTGATCTTAAAGTAGTACATACCTAATTTTTTATGTATGTCCTAATATAAGCACTTTATTATTTTGTGCAAATAGAAAAATCTTAAACATACTTATTTAACATTATAATTATAATATAAATCTTAAACATACTTATTAATATTATTGCAATATATTTTCTTAACCTAGCCTTAAATACAGACACTTTTTTTTTCTTTTTTTATCTCTTCTGATATTTTCTCAAATATTTTCACTGCTCGGTGCATTAATGAATTTTGTGACTTAGATTTTTTAAAACTAAGCACTTACATATTAATTCCAGACAGGTATTTTCTCTGCCCTTGTTGGCACAGAGTTGGCCTTAGAACAAAAAATACCCGTGTTTATGCATGAAGGCCTGTAAAACGTAGATAAACTTGTAAAACATCTTTCTACGTTATGTCTACCCGTAAATCTTAAGTCTAGACTGAGCCAAAACATTTCAGTTACTCGCTAGGAGTTATTGATTCCAAGCTAACTCGTGCATGCTTCTCACCAAAAATAATTTACCGTGTGTTGGGATCATAAAGGTTTATGGGTTTATTGGAAATCAAAATTCAGAAGGCTGGATAGGATGGAGTTAACTCAAAGTGAAATCTAATTATTGAAAATATTATAATTTCTACAATTATCTAGAAAAACGTCATTATGTATTTTAAAAAATTATATTAATCGATTTGTGATCGTAATTAAAATTTGAAGGTTATCATGATAAACTGCATTATTTGTGTCAATGCACTACTTGCAGAGTAATTAAAAACATAAACATCATGTACTGGTGCACCAATAAAGTGTCCTTTGCACCATTAAGAGCATACTTCACTCGCGGCCCGCTTTCCCATACAAACGTATTCCTCCCTGGAATTTAACATAAGAGCGATGATTTTTTCACACATTTTAGATATCTGTTTGTGTCGTCTTATTTTTTTCATTATTTATATATCTCGCTTAACAAATAAAATATCAAAAAAATAAGACGATGCAAACACGCATCTGGTCAATATCTAAAATGTGTGAAAAAATCATTGCTTAGTTACATCTACTTATACTTTCTAAAAGCGTTTCTAATCATCGGTAACTATTTTATTAACCTTTTTTCTTCACTTAATCCTTAATGTATTATCAGATTACTATGCACATTGCACATGATACAATAATTTTGTTATATAAACGATTAGGTGAAGGTAAGCAGAAGTAGAAGGATTTTACTCATTTCAAGTGTAAAGATATATTTGTGGGTACTAGGAGAGTAACACATGACGAAGGAGGAGCGTGGTGGTGGCGGTAGGCTGTAGACCCGCATCAGTGTCAAACTAACACACGTAGAGCGGTCATAATTCATGGAGAACTCCTAAACCACATCTAAATAGGCCAGATTTTTTGATAAATTACATGTGTTTACGTATGTACTCGTATCTGGTAGATTTAGTAAGAACATGTCTGAAATTATCTCATCTTACACCACGCAATGTTTTACGTAGATAAAATAATATGATAATTTTTAACAGAATGTTGTAATACATCAAGTGGCCACTTAACCCAGCCAATGACAGGTCATAAGCCCTGTAAACGCCTAGATAACCTACATTCGTTTCTAGAGTTTCTCTGTCTCTGTTGAGATATAAATAATATCTAATATGATAATATTTGAAATGTTTAGAAGAATATTGTAAACTATTTAAATGAAAAAACTTTGTTTTTAACTCCTTTTTTATTATTAATCTAACTCCCGACCGGTTTCGCGGCAACACGTGTCTCTTTTTCTAGGGTACAAGAATTTTTTTTTTAATACTTATATATATATTTTTTTAAATATTTTTTTAAATATTTTTTTATTGTTTTTATATAAACAATTATATTAAAATTTTAGTTAAAAACAAAGTTTTTTCATTTAAATAGTTTTTAATGAATAACTACAAAGTGAGTGCTTCTTACATAAATTTCATCAGAAGAATATTGTATTTATGAAATAAGACACACTTTGTAACATACATTGAATGAATATTGTATTATTCACATACCCCATAATTTATTCGTTTTCCTCGGGTTTTTAGATACAAAATATAAAAGAATTTACTTGATTTGATGTAGTTTGAAACCTTCTGTAATAATTTAATAATTTCTAGACTGAAAATCATGATCGTAAACTCGTGTAATTTTTATGTGACATGAAAGAGACAACCCCTTTTATATTATTTTTTTTGTTTCAGAAAATGTAAAAAAAATACTATATTATTTATTTTCATTTTTATCGAAAGAAGCAAAACTGAAAGTAGATAACGGAGTTCTGGTACCAACCCTTATGTATGGTAGTGAAGCATGGTGTTGGAAAAAGAAGGATGAAAGTAGACTGAATGCTGTTGAATTGCGATCTCTCAGGCGAATATGTGGTAAGGCTATGTATGATAAGTGTACAAATGTCGAAATTAGAGCAGAGTGCAAAGGCTGAGATAAGCATTATCGACAAAATTAAGAAAGGGCTTTTACGATGGTTTGGTCATGTGGAGCGAATGAGTGATGAAAGAACGGCCGATAGAAGTTATAACACAAATGCGCTTGGATGTGGAAGCCGAGGAAGGCTGAGAAAGACATGGCATGATCAAGTACAAGAAATACTTGTAGTATATGGCCTATCCAGCCGAAACGGCTACGCCGGATGACAGTAGATACCAAGGGTTTCTGCGTCCGTAGCCTCACTTCTGTGTTCCTTACAACACGGTAACATACGAGAACATTAATTTTATTTCTTTCTATCATTTAATTTGTCAAATAAAGTATTATTTTTTCTTCCCATGCATTATGATTAGCGCAAACTTATTATAACCTACATATGGTCTCCTGCGCTTAAATATTCAGATTTCCCAACACGTACACCACACTCCACACAAATACCACAACACAACATACACACGACATAAAATAATCACTATACCATTGTCTGCTCACTTCATGTACCTATTCAGAAATTTGTCTTGTACATTGTGTTGTCCACGTAATTGGTGCTATATTGCATATATTACCTTAAATTGATCTTAGTTCATTGTACCTAACATTTATCACTGTGTGCACAACATTAAAACACAAAGAAATAAATTAATATAAATTTCATTTGCGTATCGCTAATGATTAAGACTCATTAAAGTTTTATAACCTTGAATCCCTTGCACTTAGAAGAAATATCAATGATCAGAGTTTGCTTTATAAAATTGTAAACTCAACAGAATGAATTAATCTACTCTCTTTCCGTGTCCCTTCCAGACCAACTAGACTGCCTAAACTTTTTTACATACCTAAAGTTAAAACAAATCACAGAAATAATTCTACGATTCCTCGAATTTGTAAGGCGTTTGATGATAAATTTAATAGCTTAGATATGTTTAATACCCCATATAACAAATATATAAAGGAACTCAAAAACTTACAGACTTAAGATGACAAATATTTATTTTTGTTTATTTACATTATAAGTAGATTCTTTTAACTGTTTAAAGCTACCTGCGGATACATATAATTGGATGGCAGGCATGTTATTGTTAATTATTAGTTTTTAATTATATTATGTTTTACCTGTACATCTGTTTGTATCCCGAATAAAATAAAATAAAATAAATAGAATTATACAAAGTTTGCTAGTAACATCCCCTATAGCTGTTTCAGTAAAGTATAGCACAGTTAGTAGTATAATATATTTATGCACAACAAGCCCGCTGTAGTTGAGTATTCACTATCCACGTGCGCTCACACCGATTTCTTATTGGATTATATAAATTGAATTGAAATTACATTTGGTTCGTGTCAGTCACTCGTTCTGTCTGCCGTGCCGGTCTGACGAGTCTCCCCATATACAATATATTATATTATATTGTATATGGGGAGACATAGTTCACGATATACACAACATAATATAGGTACTGTAGGTTCACTATACACAACTTACTCTGGAGGATTCACTCTGTCACCTCATTCACCCAACAAGCAAAAATGTTTTCATGTTTTTTGGGAAAAGTCTTCACAAATTGTAATAAATTATTTTTTAAATATATGATGCGACTGTGCCTGGATGTAGAAGTCGAGGAAGGCCGAGAAAGACATGGCATGATCAAGTAAAACAAGTGCTTGAAGTGGGTGACTAACAGTAAATATATTTTACTGTGTGTCTTTTCAATTTGCAATCCTCTGTATGTAATACGACTGTATACAATACATACTCCCGTACACATAGTAAGCTACGCTAGTCGCTTTACGTTCCACGTTCGCCGGATTTAATAGCCAAAAACGGTGACGCTTCGAATCACGTCAAATCCTCTTAACATGAGAAAACTAGGATTTGGATTTTATTCTGTGCAAACGTACAGTGAAAAAACAACTGGAAACTCTCAGCATTTGGAAACCTGGATACTTTATTACTTTTATTAAATTGTTGAGGGTTTATTTTGTAAAACAGTGCAGGTGACTCCTCTATATTTTGATTGGTAAATTTAATTTTCATGAAAATGTTAACCCACAGTTTTATAATAGAAGCTATAAATATATTTGAAATAATTGAGGGGATAATAATAAAGGACAACAAAAAAAAACCTTTTGGTTGTCTGTAAAGTCGGTTTACGGACGATAATTTTACGTGATAACGTCATAAGAAAACATTGATGAAAAATAGCATACTTTTATGACTTGAATTGAATTATTTTTACTGAATTATCATTATTTTGTATAATACAAAGCAGGAGTTAATTGGAAATTACATTTTTTTCCATAAATTAATTTTTTTTGAGCTCGTTAATTTCACTTTCACTTTGTGGCTTGTGTGCTGCTGCTGTCTCCCTTCTACTCGGACGCATCGGCCGATGGAGTGGAAAAGAGATAGATGCGCCACAAACCGAACGCTTAGGCCGATCGTGCCTCTCTATCGCTTGTTCGCGCGCTCTCGCTTGCACACTCGGCTCAGGCGGAACGTGACAACGAGTCATGCTTTTTCGTGTGTGAGCCGGCGTTCATCGATTTATTAGACGTTATCACGTCAAAATTTAATTTTATTTTGATTCACCAGTTTTCCGGTTATTCTACAGGTTTTGTTACTGTGTGAGAAAACCGTTAAATAAATAATCTATGTAGTAATAATGATTATGAATAAGGTATTTTCAAGCAGGAAATGTTAAATTGTCGCACCTAAAACCTAACACTTGGGCACCACCCTTTTAAAAAGTATTTTGTGAAACTTTACATAATTTATTTATACATACAATTTTAAAAATCAACGATTTTTATTTATTGATGTAAAAAAATATTGACTGAATCACTAAAGTTTTAACGACAATTTTATTCAACGATTGGATTCAATCGATAGGTTGTAATCGCAAATAATGACTCATAAATAAAGAACAAAGAATAATCTCATAATCGTAAAAGATTTAGTATTTTCTCTTTATTACTGTCTTTCGGGCAAAATAAACTTAAATTCCGAGTCATTAATAAAAACTTTTGCATTAAAGAATTTAAGACTGGCTTTTTATATATTTCCGAAATCCATTCGTAAACTGTCATAAAGCGGAGTATTTACAACCTGAAATGAGAAATACAGCCTTCCACGGGCTTTCGAATCAACCCTTTTAATTCTGACCGGGCAGAGGTTGTTTTTTTTCAATTACAGACCGGCAACGGAAGTTCTCACCTCTCGGAAGCGGATATTCTCGTATATCAGGCAGCAGGTTGTGCGGAAGGCTGTATGTTGTGTTAAAGGCTGTATGTAGCCATAGGGGTGAATATTTCTCGTTATTGCAGCCTCCATTTTGGTTCTCATCTTGTTTATCCAACCACTGCACCGTGCCGTTTTAATAAAGCGAACGTTTAAAAAGAGGAGCATAATGAAGTGCAATATGCAAGCATGATTACATTATACAAGTGTTTGAAATATCTTCTCTTCAATATTCTGTATGATTATTTCAGTTTAATCTTAATCTTATCTATAAAATCTCATTTTTACACCTTATTGGATCTGAAAGCGCAATAACGCAAGGGAAGAATATCACCAACACCCAGGCTAGAGAAAAATTACTTTGGACTTTTGTGATCTCACCCGTAATCAAACCTGAAATCTCCATATTGTAGGTCTAGCGTCTTAGCCATTAAAATACAGAAGGCGCCAAATGGCCTTTATATATAAATATCAATGCAATAGCATATTCATAAGAATAAGTTTTAGTTTAGTTTTTAGTTAAGAATAATATTTAATCGAGGAAAAAAAATTAAAGCTTTTATTTAAAAAAGTTTTAGCGGCTTATAATCAATTATAAATTTTTGCGCGATAAAATTGTCTAAGGATCTGTGTACATTTTTATATTATAGAATGAAATAATTTTTGTTGTTAATAATATCCTAATCCTTGGCAATGTGGTCGTTAAATTAAAATGCCGTAACATGAAATTTTGTTCATTCTTCATTTCATTAAAATCTTTATTAATTTTTTTTTAACATCCTCCAAATGATTTTGGAATTTTTATTTTTAATAAATCGATATGAAAGATGGTTGCTTTACTCTGCTTTATACATGATGTAACAAAACCCGTAGTAAAACCTGAAAACTAGTGAATCTACATCATATTTGGAGTCAAATGTGTAATATGACTTTTTAATCTGAGTTTGAAAAAAAACATTTTTTTTCCTCCACTCACAAAAGCTTGCGTTAGTACCTACCCACCTCAGATTAAGTAAAATTGCACAAATTCTTATTAAAATCCGAGTTTTTATTGTTTTATTTACAAATACTATTAATTTGACATAGTAAATGATATTTGATAACTTTAATTTGCAAAAAATTATTTAAAAAAAATCAACTTTATACTCAATTTTCTCGAAAAATATGGATCAAATAAAAAAAAAAAAATTCTCCCAAATCGACTATAAATATTATGTAGATTCACTGATTTCCCTCTTGTACGTCGAGTGTTGTTACACCATGTATAGTACAATGTGTTATCTACAAAAATAATTTAAAAAAAAAACCTAATGAATTAATTTGTTGTCGAGCGTCCATGTATTATCATATTTCTTAGAAAACATAAAAATTTCATTCCATAATGTATCCGACAATTCAGGCCCATGATATGAAAAGATTTACAAAGAATCTCCTTTATTTATATCATTCACGAGTGAATTTCTTTGTTGTCCCGTTTTTGTATAGCGAAGGGATGAATGTCCCGGAGTCACGCGATATGGCACCACTGCCGCGCTAAGTACAAACACCCCACATGAGTACAAACACCCCACATGAGTACAAACACCCCACATGAGTACCAGGAGATTCCAAGAAAAACGTGTTTATTTATTGACGTGATAACGTCTAATAAATCGATGAACGCCGGCTGCACACACGAAAAAGCATGACTCATTGTCACGTTCCGCCTGAGCCGAGTGTGCAAGCGAGAGCGCGGAACAAGCGATAGAGAGGCACGATCGTCCCTAAGCGTTCGGTTTGTGACGCATCTATCTCTCTTCCACTCCATCGGCCGATGCGTCCGAGTAGAAGGGAGACAGCAACAGCACACAAGCTACAAAGTGAAAGTGAAATGGTCATCACCAAAATGAAATGGAATCACCGCATTGTGCACTTCCAGACCAAGTAAATATTTTTTCGGTAGTACCAGACCGATCCTTAAAAAGAATATTTTAATTTCACGGAGATTAACTAATTAGATGGATTGTATTTTAATTAACGAGTGCAAAAAAATGATAATTTATGGAAAAAATTGTAATTTTCAATTAACTCCTGCTTTGTGTTATACAAAATAATGATAATTCAGTAATAATAATTCAGATATTATTCATATCTCAACAGAGACAAAGAAACTCTGGAAACGAATGTGGGTTATCTAGGCGTTTACAGGGCTTATGACCTGTCATTGGCTAGGTTAAGTGGCCACTTGATGTATTACAACATTCCCCATTCCGCCCATCATCAATCTGACAACCACGTATGACAAATTTTTGAAACTTGTATATATGCATGGGTATAATCCAGTAATTTGTCAACAAGTATTTGTATCCATTCAAAATGTTGTTGTGAATAATAATTCAATTCAATTCATAAAAATATGCTATTTTTCATCAATGTTTTCTTATGACGTTATTACGTTTATTTAATTTATTACTTGAAGGCAAAATATAACAAACGTTTTTGTGCTTTATCATTATAATGCCATCTTGACTAAACTCTAATGACTCTAATAAATATTTTTTATACTGTTATTTCAGAGAAATAATCTGATATTATATCTTAGAGATGCCTATATATTGTCCGCCTCGTGGCATGGTGGTAGCGCAGTTGGCTACCGTGCATGAGGTTGGGGGTTCGATTCCCGATGGGGGTCAAATTTACAAGTGATTTTCATATTCATATTTCACGTGAGACACCTTGGACTTGTTCTGGAGCGTAAGACTGATCATCTTACCTTCGTGTATTGAAATTATCAAGATACACTGCACTTGGTGTACCAATGCAGTATTTTATGCACCACTGCGTGCCGATAAGGGCAGGTAGAAGTAGTAAACATTAATCGAATTAAAATTACTCTGTTATAAATAAATAATACAAATACGTTTAAAGTTTAATCTTCAATATTTGACTACTAATTCTTACCATTAACAGAATTAATAGTGCCTTAAAGTCGGTAGTATCTAATAAGTGCTTATCAAAAGAGGCTAAATTGGCAGTGCATAATGGAGTTCTGGTACCAACCCTTATGTATGGAAGCGAAGCATGGAGTTGGAAAAATAAGGATGAAAGTAAATTGAATGCAGTTGAAATGCGATCTCTCAGGCGAATGTGTGGTAAAACTATGTATGATAGGTGCACTAATGTTGAAATTAGAGCAGAATGCAAGGCTGAGATATGCATTATCGACAAAATTAAGAAAGGTCTTTTACGTTCGTTCGGTCATGTAGAGCGAATGGATGATGAAAGAACGGCTAAAAAAATATATGATGCGACTGTGCCTGGCTGTAGAAGTCGAGGAAGGCCGAGAAAGACATGGCATGATCAAGTAAAACAAGTGCTTGAAAGTGGGCATGTAAGAAGTCGGAATAATCGACGTGCGTGCATGAGAAGATGTATGAATGTGGAGGAATCAAGAGAAGTATGCCAGGACAGAGTGGTGTGGCGTTCTATCCTCTCTGCCTACCCCTTCGGAGAAATGGCGTGATAATTAGTTAGTTAGTTAGTTAGTTAGTACTTTATTGATAAAATATTGTTATTATAATTATTAACAGTATGAAAAAGGTTTTCTTGATATGATATCGGAGATTTCTGTTTATAAATGCAAATTTATTGCAATTGCCTTAGTCTGCTCAAGTTCAAGTAATATTAACAACTTAGGTTAAATAGTATTTTTAATTGTAAAGTGCCTTTGAGGTAGTTTTTTCACAAAAATGGTGCTGTATAAGTAAGCCGATTATTATTATTAATAATGTAGAAATGTTGGGCCAACCATTTTTAAACTGATTTAAAAAAAAAAGTTAAGTTAAAAGTTAAATTGTATGGCAAAATAAACTTTGTTTGTGTCCAAACAACGACGCTGATTTATTATTTGTTATTTGGCCTTTTTTGTCCAAACATAAAATATCAATCAAGTGTAAAGAATAATGGGAGGTTTTTAGTGCATAGAATTTTCTAAATCAATATCGGCGAGATAAAGATAATTAAAGATAATTTAACCCTTTTAACAAGTCTCATGAGTGAACAACCCTTAAGGCTTTACTGTGTGGGAAGGGGAGGGGGGATATAGCAACATGCAACAGTCACAGAGAAATGAATGGCTTTCTGGATAGCTATGGCGCCGGCTCCCCAGGATTGTGTTTTGATTTATTAATTCGCAAAACAGAACAAAGGGTTGGTAAACATGAACACTAAACCGCCTTTGTGTTGAGGTATATTTAGATCAAGGCCCGGTTTACACGGAAATCTTCATTTGACAGCTTATTTATAGCAAAAACACTTAACACCGTGCATTTTTGGGAGTAATCCCAAAAAGTTATATACCTAAAATTTACAATTATTGTATATAATTATAAACAGAAGGTATTTACAGTTAACTTTATAAATATTGAAAAAATAGCAGTTCCTAAGGTATGGAGGCGAAGCATGGAGAAAAAAAAGGACAAAAGTAGATTGAATGCTGTTGAAATGCAATCTCTCGGGCTGATGTGTGGTAAAACCATGTGTATGATAGGTGCACTAATGTCAAAATTAGAGCAGAATGCAGGGCTGAGATAAGCATTATCGACAAAATTAAGAAAGGTGTCTTACGATGGTTAAGTCATGTGGAGCGAATGAATGATGAAAGAACAGCTACAAGGATTTACGATGCGAGTGTGTCTGGATGTAAAAGTCTAGGAAGGCCGAGAAAAACATGGCATGATCAAGTAAAACAAGTGCTTAAAAGTGGGCATGTAAGAAGTCGGAATAATCGACGTGCGTGCATGAGAAGATGTATGAATGTGGAGGAAGCAAGAGAAGATGCCAGGACAGAGTGCTGTGGCGTTCTATCCTCTCTGCCTATCCCTTCGGGAAATGGCTTCATGGTTAGTTAGTTGGTTAACATATGTTTTTATATTCATTTTGGTATTATTACTAAAAGCTCAAAGGATATAAATATATCTATACGTATCTCTACCTAGGTAGGTAATATGTGGGTGAAAACAAATACACCCCCCAATACATCCCTCGTGTGAGCTTTAGTGTCGATAATCGCTACAAACAAAAGCTCTTATCGCGAAAGCTCCCAATATGTTGTATCAGATAGGAGAGTGGGCCTATACCTGACTGTTGGCGCAAAGTTACCCCACATTAGCCTGCTCCATACATTGGGGGGTGTTGGCACAAAGTTACCCCACATTACCCTACCCCAGGTACACCAAGTGCATTTTATTACATGAAGGTAGGATGATCAGTTTTACCAGTTCAGTACCAGTCCAAGGTATCACACATGAAATATTAATATGAAAATCACATGTTAATAAATATTTCATGTTGACCCCCTACAGGAATCGATTCCGCGACCTCATGCACGGTAGCCGAATGCGCTACCACTATGCTACGAGGCGGACGAAAATTTAAAAAAAATACTGAATTGTATACCTATGTATTTACATATGAAAAAAATTCAATTAAGTTTTCAATAAAAAATTACAATGATGATAGTACAAAAAATTTTTTTCATGAAAAATTCTACTCTTGTATATTATGCGATATCAAAATGTTTAATTTTTGACGTGATATAATCGATGAACGCCGGCTGCACACACGAAAAAGCATGACTCATTGTCACGTTCCGCCTGAGCCGAGTGTGCAAGCGAGAGCGCGGAACAAGCGATAGAGAGGCACGATCGGCCTAAGCGTTCGGTTTGTGACGCATATCTTAAACATCATATCATCATATATTATGTAAATAAGTTGTAAATAAATTGTTAATAGCACATTGTTACTTGTAATATTTTGTATAGTTTACTAAAGTAAACAAATATTTGAATTAACGAGTGCAAACAAATGATAATTTATGGAAAAAAAATGTATTTTCAATTAACCCTGCTTTTGTATTATACAAAATAATGATAATTCAGTAATAATAATTCAATTCAATTCATAAAAGTATGCTCATTTTCATCAATGTTTTCTTATGACGTTATCACGTAAATTATTGTCCGTAAACCGACTTTACAGACAACCAAAAGTTTTTTTCTATTACTTCTAGAAATACTGCAATTAAAAGAAAACACAAATAGATATTATGTACCTAGGATATTGGATTTCCAAACTGGAGTCTCAATCTGCTACTTTGTAAAATTGATCATTTATAACAAAATGTATTATTCTGTCTTTTCGAACCACCCACACCCTCTAATTATACCCATATTAGGATTTTGCCTAAAACTTTTTATTTGCAAATTGGATATTTTTCATCCTATTAACAGTTTACCTAGAAATTGGAGCTTTCTGATCTCATTTTTTATTAAATTTAATTGGCTTTCGATGACGAAGTTTGATGAAATTTCCCAAAACATAATTTAGATCCTGAATCAATAGGCCACAGCTCTGTAATGAAATAATATCGCACCACTGGTTCAACATTGTTCCAACTTTATAATTTAAAATGGGTAAAATCGACCCTTATCAACCGTGATGAGTTATCTAATAGGGGATGGAATTGGTGAAGCTTCGATGGTAACAAAATTTATAGGTCATTATGTTATTCAATTTAACTAATTGTGTACATAAAATTAAATGGCCTTTTTTTTTTATTCATTAAAACAATGAATTATAAAATTACTAAATAATAATTTTTGTATGATCCTCGTCCTAAGTTCTTTAAAATTAAGTATTATAATAATGAGTGACATACAAAAAATGAAGAAAAAAAAAGTGATACCAGTGTTATAACATTTGAATAGATTAATCAAATGGGTGGTGGTTTTGTTAAAAATGTCTGCAGAAATAGAGTTGTGTAAATTCTTTTTTTTTCTTTTTTCCTCATATAAATTACATGAATGCCAAGGATTTTTTCGCATAAATTAATCATGAAGACGTTCTGTAGTGTACAATGCTGTACTGAAGATGCCCTGACTCTAAACGGAGTATCTAGTGAGTTGGGGCCAGATCATTGCCATGGGTCGCTACTGAGTGAGTCGTCATCTTTCTGTCTAATTAACAATTGTGATTATAAACAAAAATATGTGAAATTTTAATAAATAGTGCGAATGGGTGATGAAAGAACGGCTAAAAGAAGTTTAAATGCAAGTGTGCCTGGATGTAGAAGCCGAGGAAGGCCGAGAAAGAAAGACATGACAAGACAAGTCGACAAGTACTTGAAAGTGGACATGTGAAAAGTCGGAATAATCGGCGTATGTGCATGAGAAGATGTATGAATGTAAAGGAAGCAAAGGAAGTATGTCAGGACAGAGTGGTATGGCGTTCTATCTTCTCTGCCTGCCTCTGCGGGAAATGGCGTGATGGTTAGTTAGTTAGTTAGTTAATAAATAAACAATAAATAAATGTTTTTTTTCCTGTTTTTAGGGAATCAAAGTATAATTATTATTTTTTATATAAAATGTTGCAATGCACTCAGATTTTATTCGGCCTTCCAACCGATAATAAGCGAAAATTTTGGAATTTTATCCGGAATTTGCGACTATAACTACGGGACCACGACTGTAATCACACAAAATTAAATTTTAGTTAAGTAACTAAAGGTAGAATAAGAAAAATTCACGGATGAAAAAAATACGAATAATTATTAACGAAATTAATCACTATTCGATTCTAAAAACATAATTATTAAATAATGCTACGCTCTTCGGAGTACAGTCTTCCAATACAATCAACGTAATAATTATATTTACTCGCAGCATATTGTTCACATGACTTTTATCATTACTCAGCCGAGTGACTCCTTCCCTGCACTGAGTGTGTCATAATGTGCAGCCGGGGTGGGGGGTGGGGCTACCCCCACCCACCTGGGCTGGCTGGGGGTGAATTATTAATAGCAGGGGGGGTAGGTAGGACTAACGAAGGGTAGTCTGGGATGTATATTGCATATAGGATATAATATTTACTAAGAAGTTGACGTTCTTGCCTTGCCAGCAGTCGACCGGTCATTTAATGCAAGGCAAACTGGTGGGGTCGAACTAGGAGACTCCGTATCGTTAGTCTAGCGTCTTACTTATTGTGATTTCAAAATAAAATTATTTTACACGTGATCACATCGTACCTCATACCTTGGAAGCGTAAGACTGAACATCTTGCCTTCGTTTAGTAAATTTTCAGGATTCACTGCACTTGGTGTACCAATGCAGTTTCCTATGCACGGTTGGGTGCGGATAAGGGACAAAATTAGGAGTAGTGGTGTTAACAAAAAACTAAACATTTTTATCCGAATTCCCGAATTAAAAAGAAAATACATTTGACATCTCAACAGAGACCAGAAGTTTGTAAGGGAATATGGATATCAAGGCGTTTACGGGGCTTATAACCTGCCATTGGCTGAGTTGATAGCCACAGCATTCCCCATTTCGCCAAGTATTTGATATCCTTATCTGCCAATTATCAAAACTTGTATATTGTATACAGTGACGCTTGGGAGTAGGATTCACTCCGCACTCTCCCACCCTCGTAGTCCTTTAAACCCTCTCCTTCCTTTGAACTCAGCCGAGGTTGCTGTTGCGTCTTCTCTGAGCGTAGTTGGCGGGGGGCGGGCGGGAGGTAGTTGTAACTAACGACTAAAAAGGGGATAGAATAACTAATATCCCTATCACTGTAAATTTGGGCTAGCTTCTTGAGCAGGTTGGGGTGAATGTGTTTATGACAATCTTAGAGCCGAGACACTGATAGGGGCAATTATAGCATTTGGAAGCGTATATAACCTTCTTTTCTTCCGCATTTTCCAGTTAAAACTAAATCAATTAAATTTCGCGGATTAGCTTTGAAAAATCGGTAGAGTTGTGCTGGACTAAAAAAAGACTCAATAGTCTAGTCTAGGGAGAGGGTGGGGCTTTCATTGCATATTATATACAGTGAAATGGCGCGACGCTTCACATGTGAAAACTCTGTCATCATTTAAAGTTAGCCCGTAATAGTAGAATCCAGTTTTTATCTACAAGTGTTTGCACACATTCAAAATGTCTTCAGGATTATCCTACAAAATTTTATAAAAATAGATGTTTTATTTAAAAGTCCTAAAAATAACAAAACGTTCGTATTTACTTCCATATTATATTCACGTCTTCGTGGGCGTATAGAGAAGCTCAGAATAGAAAGGGCTGAAGGAGGGAGGATACATAAAGCTTACATGAATTTTTCATTATAAAACGGATGAAGTAAAACTCACCCCTTATGCCTCTACATACAACAATAGGTGGCTCAGAAGATTACTGGCACAACTCAATAAAAAAAAATTAAAAGTTGTGAAAAAACACAAATGCGTGTTTCTTACATTTATTAAAAATTTCGTCTAATCGATTTAGTAGATTATGGGTATTCAAAAACGTATTTCAATGTTAAGGACATTATTTAACCCTACTAATTAAGGTTATAAGCCCTGTAAACGCCGAAATATCTTCGCCCTCAATAGGTATCCGCCTCGTAACACAGTGGTAGCGCATTTGGCTAGCGTGCACGAGGTCGGGGGTTCGATTCCCGTAGGGAGAAACATTTATTTACATGTAAATTTCATATTCATAATTCATGCGATACCTTGGACTAGTACCGAAGCGTATTACTGATAATCTTGCCTTCATGTAATAAAATGATCAATATAGACTGCACTTGGTGCACCGGTGAAGTGCCCTATGCACCATTGGTGCGGATAAGGGAAAGTAGTAGTAGAAATAGAAGTATTGAATTTAAAGCAAGTCCGTAATAGGTAAAATCCCGCGACTCAAAATATTGTTTTTTCTTTTATTAATCATAATATTTCACCCAAACTCATTAAAAAAACTACACATGTTTCTTATGTCCGTTTTCAAAGGGATATTTCTCCATTTTCCAGGTTAGATCAAGAGTCTCGGAGTGTAGGGAGTACTCGGGTGTTGGATAGGGGGGTGGGGGGGGAAGTGAAAAGTACAAGGGTGGAAATTAGGGGATGGTGGTCAGATAAGTCCTTGTTTCTGGACTACAAAGGCGAAGAGTACCGGATCAAACAATTATATTCCCTTATTATTATGAATTCGGAGTCAGCCCAACAGGTGATTCCAAGTATTATAAAACGAATTTCAGCTTTCGGTCTCTTTTGGATGTGTAATTTGTCCGCCTTGTGGTGTAGTGGTAAGCGCGTTGGTCTACCATGCATGAAGTCATGGGTTCGATTCCCTTAGGGGTCAATAAGAAATTTTGTTGAGATAATAATAATTTGCTAACTTACTGACGGACTTTGTGAGAAACACAGAGGTAAGGCGACGGACACAGCAACCCTTGGAATCTACAGTCATCCGGCGAAGGCGTTTCGGCTGGCTAAGCCATATACTATGTATGCCTCCCGAGAGCCGCCACCATGCTTGCCTATTTTACAAGGCATCAAGTTCTCGGCGTCCTGGTCGTCCACTGTTGACAATCCGTCGGCAGTTTGCGTCAGAGCTGCGGGACGTGGACTTGTCTTGGGAGGATGCACGGGAGCTGGCAGCCACGCTTGGCCTGGCTGGCAGTTTGTGGATTCCATATGCTCCACATAGGGAACGGATATGGTATGATGATGATTTATGTTGTAACATTATTTTCCAGCCCAAAAAAACTACTTTTCCAGTTTGATAATAAGAAGGGGGCTGATTAGAAATGTTTTACACCTTTTGGCTGTCGTACACATTTTTATAAGATGCATAAGTAGATGATTGGTGTACCAATGCAGTGTCCTATGCACCATTTAGGTGCTGACAAGACAAAGTAGTGGAAGTAGTAGTTACAATATATGATTTTGCTCACCTACGTTTTTTGTATCTCGAAGCCCAGCGAATAAGACTTTTTTCCTTACCTGAAAAAAAAACAAAAAAAATTGTTAGACATTGAAAGATTGTTGTAACTTGTAACATACACTCAAATATAACTGTATAAACTAAAAATACATATTATGTAAGGCACTCAAAACGTGCCCAGTAGCTCAATCACAGATGATTGTCGACGTGCTTAAAAGCATTTGACTGATCACAATGAACATACGTTTATATCACGGTCGCGTTGCCACCATAGAGAGAGATGAAAGGCATACTTTGACAAATGTTTCGTTTAATTGCTTTCTCAAATTTATTTAAAGCAAATAAATGGCATGAAAAATTGTGCACAAACAATTAAAACTATAGAAAACTAAATTATTTTAATTTGTTGAGATTATCTATTGACATTTCTTGGTTGAATTGCATTTTAAAAAATAAAACACCTTTTAGTTAGACCATTATATATATATATATATATATTTAACTAAAAAGGTAGTTATTATTTCAATATCTACTTAAACGTTTACAAATTTAACTGTCACTTGCCAAACATCGGCGACTATTCAATATTCCATAAGTTTTCGCTTCTTATGTCGACAGTTCCCGAACTGACAAGTTTTTAAGCTTTGTTACGATTTTA
Organism: Micrasema minimum; assembly: GCA_022494985.1. Classification (NCBI taxonomy): domain Eukaryota; kingdom Metazoa; phylum Arthropoda; class Insecta; order Trichoptera; family Brachycentridae; genus Micrasema; species Micrasema minimum. The sequence goes on from JAGVSP010000325.1 coordinate 18,858, forward strand.
TTATCGCGAAGTTATGTGAACAACCATGGTATTCCATTTGGTTATTATCGTCGCTTATTAGCACGTCGATAGTCAATTATAACTGAACTAACTAACTAACCATCACGCCATTAGGCAGAGAGATAGAACGCATATACACTTTATCCTGACAGACTTCCTAGATATTCCTCTACATTCATATACTTATCTCACTGAAGCGTTCTCGTTGTTCCGACTTTTCACATGTCCATAATTTAAAGTACTTGAAATTTGCTCTCTGCTCCATACTTAACTAGTCTCTTATTTAAAAATGTTTATTTCAACTATTACTAATGATCAAACTTTGGGTTCTAAGGATAGTTCAATAACAAAATGAATCTAAATAACAATGAATGGATCAATGAATTAACCCAGCCAATGACAGATCATAAGCCCTGTAAATGCCTAGATATCCACACTCCCTTCCAAACTTCTCATCTCTTTTGAGATGTCAAATTGTAACAACGAATGAACTAAAAATGAAGGCAATCTCAAGTTAAGTATGTTGTGTTCTCGAATATCTCCTTAACTGAGAGCCGAAAAACAAAAAAAAATATGCGCATTTTATACGAAACAAACATTGTACAGTTTCTTGTTAAGAAAACTGTACAGTCTGTAATAAGACACGCTTAATATGTATATTTTTTAAGCGCGATTGTACTCGTAAGTTACTTGGCAATTAGTTTTAGGTTTTTTGGCATTCTCAGGTGGTTGATTATTCTTTTTGATTTCTTAATATTTGTAATATACTGTTCTAAGTACACGTTTTAGATGAACGCATAATTTTAAAAATAATATTAAGTACAATTTCTGAACACGCGTGCCAAATTACTGAAACTTTTACCGTATGAAAAAGTAGGGTGAAAAATCTCTTACAAAGCAGAGTTTTTAAGTAGAACAATACGTTCTGAACAATCTCCTTCGTTCTACACAACACGGGGCTATTTGTACCGCTCCCGCCGCCGCCCTCGGGGCCTCCCGCCCTAATCACTCGCCGCCTGCAAAGCCTTATTATAAAAACTTCCGCGGGGGATGAAATCATAAAAGCCTTACATGCTCCTAATGAAAGGTCGGCATGTGGAATACAATATGGCGGGAGCAAATTCAAAGAATTGAAAATCGCGAAATAGAAAGATGAATAATGAAAATATTTCAGTCGTTGATTATTTATTTATAATATAATATTAACATTGTAATATAAATCATTTAAAAAAAACACATTTGCTTACTAAAAAGCTAGTCAACTAAATTCCCAATAATTTATGCACAGGTTATTTATTATTATTAGTTAATTCATTTCATGTGATTGTATTGAATAGGTAATTGTTATTGTATTCAAAAGACCTCTGAATTAAAGAAATGATATTACCTAAAAACGCAGACTATGGTTATTCAAATATTCTGACAAATCTATAACAGATGTTGTAAAAGATGTATTGATGTTTACACCTTCTGGCCATATCATGTTATATGTCATAGTTAGGTAAAAACAATGTATGTCTACTTGTATTAACATATAAGAGGGTCGTTTATCAAATGAATAGTAACCCTTTTGAGTTCTATTTAAAACTATTATTTTTAACAGGACTGTTCTCTTGCATTGCTTTTCGCTTTACCTTGTCGTATGTTTTTTTTTATTTGAAACATTTTTATGTAAATTAAAATACTTGTTTTCGTAATAACTTTCGTATCTCTCAGGTGTGTGTACTGAAATAACAGGAGATGGAAAAATAAATGAAAATCTACCCTTAAAGAATACACTCTGCAGATAGACGCCAACCTCCCTACAAGATATTGGGACTTTCTTTTGTGTTTTTCCGAAGAAAACTTCACAAAGCACAGCCAAGAAAACAAAAAGAAGTCGTACAAATAGAAGGGATGGAAAGGTTTGTTTCCCAAATTTAAATCAACCCCAACCCCCGAAATGATCTGCATCTCGGCGCGTGAGATCATTTGGAATAAAAGAAAAAACTTTTAGTCTAATCACATCGTAATGTTACTTCAAATTGAGCTATGACAAAATGAAGAAACAAAAAGTGTAAATAAAAAACAACAATACAAAAAGTTTATATTTCCTATTATAGTAAGCTTTAGTAAAGTTTAGCGCCATTTTTATTTCACAGCCATAATTAATTTTTACACATCTAGTGCATAACAAAAACTGGAATTTAGATTGATATTTGGTCCATTTTCTTCAGAAAAAGTTTTTATTTTTACATCAAATCTCTTTTTATTTAGATTGCTGGTGTCAAATAAGGAATCATAAAGATTTGACTGAAGGACATTTCGCTATAAAATGTCTGAAATTGGCACCAATCTCAATACTCAGCAAACAGAGAATATTTTATTTTAGTAATAATTAGAAACTGGAATCTAAAAATTGATTGAAAAGTAGACGTACCAGTAAAAACAAAATACCCTTAATGTTTTCATAATAGGGGAAGAAAACTCTATTTCCATAAAAAGCTAATGATTTGTGCGGTCAGTAGATGTAAGTACCATCAGAAGGGTCCCATTTTACCCCACTCTATTGGAATTACAATTACAAAATTACTCATCTACAAAAAACATTTTTTTCGTAGATAATTTTATTGATCAACAATGTCATTTCTCTCGCATTTTGAATTGATACATGGCCGCAATACAATCGTTTTATGGTTTTATGGGTGTGCAGGTAGCTACCTAGATACGAAGGGTGACTTTTACAGCCATCCCCATTCCCCCCCCTACTCAGATCAGAGATTCAGATTGTTTTGGAATTGTGCATAGAGAAATTGTAAATGGCCTGTTACGTGATATATTATTTGTTTAAAGGGGATTTTCCTAAATTGCCCATCACAGATAACGTTTGAATGAAACGGGTGGCTTTTGATAGTCGAGGGGTGATCTTCCACGGCAGATAGAGGCTGTGTTGAAAATACAAAGATGTCGTAAAAAGCGTTGGTACTGATGACTATTTTCGTAAGATTAAAGGGTCATATTGTTACAAAAACTGCTCATAGCTGAAATGCATTCAACAGCTAAATACTCAAAATATTTTAAACATATTAAACAAACATTATAAGTATTCAGCTGAGTATGAAAACGTTTGAAAACCGTGTGATATTAGATCATGTATCCTTTGAGGTTTATAATGGTCCTATTTTAATTATTTTTTTTAATCATTCATTGGCTATATATAATAAGTGTTTGCTTATACCAATTCCCAGATAATACTTTTTACGTTCAATAAAAAAAACGCCGTTCCCTGATATCTTGGGTTTGTATTTAAAGATTTGGACATCGGTATTTAAAATATTATTAGATTCAAGATAATATACTAGATTCCTGTTAATAAATAATTCAATGTTTCAATATAATTGTCCTATTTATTTATTTATTTATTTGTATATCAGTGTTACAGTTTAGAATGATTATATTTCAGGACCTTAGGTATGACCCCGTGTCGAATTGAAATATTTAAAAAAAAACATACATAATATTATTTGAAAGATACATTGAACAGTAAACATAATTAGGTACTCGATTCAGCCTGACGAAGACTTTGTGAACCCCGGCGAAGTCCAAACACCAAGTTTGGCGATCGTGCTTTTGCAGCGGCTGGACCCTCTGCCTGGAATCGACTGCATAAATATTTGCCAAATAAATATTATTTTTGACGTGATAACGTCTAATAAATCGATGAACGCCGGCTGCACACACGAAAACGCATGACTCATTGTCACGTTCCGCCTGAGCCGAGTGTGCAAGCCAGAGCGCGGAACAAGCGATAGAGAGGCACGATCGGCCTAAGCCTTCGGTCTGTGACGCATCTATCTCTCTTCCACTCCAAATTCCTATCCTTCACAAAATAACACAGGTTGGAGGATCTTAAACATCATATCATCATATGTATAAAAGTTGTAAATAAATTGTTAATAGCAAATTGTTACTTGTGACTAATTTGTATAATTTAAGTTAACAAATATTTGAATTAACGAGTGTAAAAAAATTGTTAATTTATGGAAAAAATTGTAATTTTCAATTAACTCCTGCTTTGTATAGAACAAAATAATGATAATTCAGTAATAATAACTCAATTCAATTCATAAAAGTATGCTATTTTTCATCAATGTTTTCTTATGACGTTATCACGTAAAATTATCGTCCGTAAACCGACTTTACAGACAACCAAAAGTTTTTTTAAAAATTAATAATATTGTGTAATAAAATAATAACATAGTATTGTGTTTTTGTACACTTTAAACAATCTAAATAGTATAAAAAATAGTCATATTATACCTACAACCTACATATTTACTATATATTTTTAAATAAACAAATCAGTTTCAGGATAATTTAACATTATCCTGTCTCTTTACGCACAATTTTGTAGGGTTTTATGGCACTTCATCTCGCGGGATGTTTTCGGAGTTTTTCGTGTTAAATTATTAGTCGACGGCGTGACGTCATAAGTCACCCTGGGAGGCTTTAGGAGAGCGGAGAATATCAGTTTCTGGGAATTTACCGTGACGTGTAAGCTAATCATACACATCGTTCATTTTAACTGAAAACTGCTCATGTTACTAGCAACGCTCTTTTGGTATATGTGCTTCTGGTATTTACTTTCCCTTATCCGCACCCAGTGGTGCATAGGGCACTGCATTGGTACTCCAAATTCAGTGATCTTGACAATTTGTTATGAATGCAAGATGATCAGTCTTACACTTCATCGCTAGTCCAATATAATGAAAGTCCCACCCTTTCCCTAGACTGTATTAAAGACTATTGAGTATTTTTTCAGTCCAGCCAACTCTACCGATTTTTTCAACAAGCTAAACCGCGATTTTAAGATTATTAGTGTGATAAAAATACGGATGAATTTACGTTATGTACGCGAACAAATGCTTTCATTGCCCCTATCACTGTCTCGGCTTATGTATTATAATTGTCATTGTTTCCATCACCCAAACCAACCAGAGTCGGCCCAATTAACAGTAGTAGGGTAATGTTAGTTTCTACCCCGATCATTATTTATTAGTAATTACTACCACCCGCGTAGACCGGCATACTGTCTCGCCAGGCCCCCCATCCCAGACATCCACCCGTGGATCCGCGGTCAAATTACAACTATGTAGTCTATTACAACTGTGTTAACTTGAAATATATACTTTCAAGACTGACTTGATCATGTTATTGGCTGGATGACAGCAACAGTCTCACACTTCAACGCCAGTCCAAGGTATAAATATTTCGTATTGATCCTGCCGGCAATCGAACCAGCGACCTTTTGCATGGTAGTCCAACACGTTACCATTACACCACGAGGTGGACTAAGTAAAAAACAATATTTTCATTGGAATTGAAAATTAGTCTATCGCTTGAAGACAAAACTAATTAAATGATTTATAAAGCTTATGTTAAAATTGACAGAATATTCAGTACTTGCTTAACGGAACCAAACAATCGTTTTAGCTTAACGAACACTCTTGTGAATAAATTATAACTTTATATGTGTAGAACAATATCTTACTTATGTGGGCAACTAAATACATAACAAATCTATTTTAAATTATTCTACACGCGTGTAAGTGCTTGTAAGTCTCTGATAAAGTAATTTCATCCCCTTACATCTACATTCTACACCCCCTGTGTACCTTCGTCTACGGGGTTGCTTTCTCCTTTGAAGAACACCATTAAAAGTCGCTTAATCCAGGTAAACGGGAAATCTTCCCATCGGAAAATGTATTTAGTAAACGTATCAGAATTTAATTTGTGAGAGTAGGAATATTGTAATAAGCATACAAGCTTTGAGGATACCGCCTTTGAAATTCCGTAGAATTTCTATAATATATGCAAATAAATTTAAAATGATGCACTGAAAATGATAAGAGCACAAGTTTTAACCGGCTTATATTGAATAATAAAAAAACAACTTTTTGTCAGGTTAATTAATATTTCGTGTTGACCACCTACGGGAATCGAACCCCCGACCTCATGCAAGGTAGCTAAATGCGCTACCACTGTGCTACGAGACGGATAATATCTGACGATCACATTTTCCTGTTTGGTATCTAATTTTTAGTCTAATACAAAAATATAATATAATCCAGTAATTTGTCTACAAGTATTTGTATTCATTTCAAAAAAGTCGTTAAAAAAAGATTTACGGGTTAAAAATATAAAACAAAAATAAAAAAATTGGAGAGACATCTTCAGGCGTCTTCTAGAGTAAGTAATAAAGCTCGGTAGGGCCTTATCTACACTAATAAAAGATGATTGCCAAAAAAAAAAAGCTTTGCAATCTTCTCAACAGATGACACCAGCATAGAAAAATTCTGTAAAGCGGAACGACGAAAACGATTTCAAATATATAGTAGTTCTAAAACTTGTCATATATGGTTATCAGATGGTGGCCACTTAACCCAGCCAATGACAGGCCATAAGCCCTGTAAACGCCTAAATAACCCACATTCGTTTCTAGAGTTTCTCTGTTTCTGTTGGGATATCAATAATATCTAATACAAAAATCTTACTAAAACAGTTCCGAGTGTAATTATTTCACATGGCTTAATTAACTAACCGTATTCTGTGAATAGAATATCCATGAACTCCTAAAAAGCTCGTCTGTTTTGATGGGATGACAATCTAAGAATAAATACCAACATTTTCTGTTCTCCCGACTGACCCAGGGGACGTTAGCAATACCCGAAAAGGTCAGATTCTTGACCGTTACCCCCCGCACCCACTATTCACAAGTATTCACACCCACCACCCACTGTTCACAACTATCCACAAACCCACCCGCCCACCACCCACTGCCCTGAACTCACGACAACCAATCCCTTGCAATTTAACGGACTCATTCATGTAACAACCCTTGATAAAAGGAGTTTTCTAAATTGCTATCATATGGGGAAAACGGTCGATGGCGTAAAAAAGGGGTGAACATTTCAATTTAATAAAATAATATGCACGTTTAAATGTATTTATATACATATACACCGTGTCCCACGATGAGACCGCGAAACTCCGGAGGGTGATTGTTCATGGTATTCTGAGAAAAAAATCCTTATAAAGTTTTTTGATCCGGGCATTTTTAATAATTAATTAAAAAAAAGTATTAATAAAAAGCGACTATGTAATACTGGCTTCTGTTTGAAATGCTAGCGATGGCGGGGTGGCGGTGGGCGGGGAGGAGTGGGGGTCCGCTCTGGTCACCGAACGCCTTGCCTTGTGCGGACATTCAAAATTCGAATTTCATATCTGAAATTGGTGCAGGTCACGTGGTGTTAGCCAGTTCAAAAATGGACGGTATTACACGCGTGAATTTTTTATTCATATTTTAATCATTTTTTTAAGAAATTAGAATTGAGTTTTTTGAAAGACTTTATTAAGATTTTTTTCTCAGAATATCATGAATAATCACCCTCTGGAGTTTCGCGGTCTCATCGTGGGAAACGGTGTATATCGTCTCCGGTGGCTTCTCAGCTAAGCAGAGTTTGCGTTATGGAGATACTGGGTTTGATTCCGAAAGAGGAAACCGTGCAAACATGCGTCTTAAACGTTTCAAACTTGTTGCATCGAGTGTGGTTTTCTATAGGAAATGACATAAACTCAAATGAAATTCAAAAGTACCGAAGAATTAGAAAATGAAATAAGAAAAGTAAAAATAAATTTTGTCGAAATAAGATTAAAAGATAAAATTAGTTGACGCTTTAATCCACTTTTGTTGTCAAACGTGGATTAAAGTGTCAACTAATTTTATTTTTTAATCTTATTTCGATTACAATGAACTTCCACCAAGAAATTTCTCTAAACAACCTGAATGTTTTAGATAAATTTTGTCTATTCGCGAAAAACTGGCTTCATGAGATGAGCCCAGAAAAGTGTCTTGAGATGGTCACCCCACCAAAATAGATGTTTAGTAATATATAAATTTATACTACCCCAGTGAGGTATTTCATAGATCTAAAAAAAAAGTAAATTATAATATGTAATAAAAAATAAAACAAATAAATTTTTTTTTTTTTATTTTTAAAAGTTGAGTTTCGTCATATTTGCGTTTCACCGTGTGTTTTGGGCCTATGTCCCACCAGCACCAGTTCATTATAAACTACTACTACTGCTTTCCCTTATCCACACCCAATGGTACATTGGTACACCAAGTGCAGTGCATCTTGATAATTTGTTATATGGAGGCAAGGTGATCAGTCTTGCGCTTCGGCACCAGTCTAAGGTATCAAATTTCAAATATTTTGACGTGATAATGTCTAATAAATCGATGAACGCCGGCTGCACACACGAAAAAGCATGACTCATTGTCACGTTCCGCCTGAGCCGAGTGTGCAAGCAAGAGCGCGGAACAAGCGATAGAGAGGCACGATCGGCCTAAGCGTTCGGTTTGTGACGCATCTATCTCTCTTCCACTCCATCGGCCGATGCTTCCGAGTAGAAGGGAGCAGCAGCACACAACAAGAAAAAACAAAAAAATATGGAAAAAATTGTAATTTTCAATTAACACCTGATTTGTATTATACAAAATAATGATAATTCAGTAATAATAATTCAATTTGACATCTCAACAGAGAAGAGAAGTTTGGAAGGGATTATGGATAATTAGGCGTTTACAGGGCTTATGACCTGTCATTGGCTGGGTTAAGTTTTTGTCTACAAGTATTTGGACACACTCAAAATGTTGTTAATAATAATTCAATTCAATTCATAAAAGTATGCTATTTTTCATCAATGTTTTCTTATGACGTTATCACGTAAAATTATCGTCCGTAAACCGACTTTACAGACAACCAAAATTTATTTCTGTAAAAAACGTCATGTGTATAATACCTGTTATTTAAATTGCCACTGTAAAAAATATTTTATTATGAAATAACCTGTCAGTTTGATTCGACTTTTTTAGTACATTTTCTCCGACATTTTGTTTGTTTTTCTCGTTAACCATGTTGACATTTCCAGGACATAATAATCTGAAGAATGTTTTTCTTTGTCTCTTCACCTTTATTTCCCACGCCACGGAATAGTTTCAGGACAAAAATAATAAAATAACTGGTCTGTTTTCTCTTTGGATTATTAAATCCAAAGAAAAATTATTTTCTTAGATACGTTTCCTCAGAACTCTTCATGGCGCAAAAACAACCCCTTATTAAATTATTCTTGCGGTGGATTGTATAAATAGATAGGCTTTCTCCAGAATCTCGGCAAAATGTTTTCAATTGATTTGAGAAAAACGAGTGCCCATTGAGCTAAAATCATATGATGCTTTGTGAAATTGAATTTAGGATTATGCTGTTACGAATTTGGAAAAGATAATAAAATAACATGAGTATTGATTTAATAAGTTTGCCTGTGTGGAAAAGATTGTTCTTGCTCTTTTCAACAATTTTTACAAATCATTATCAAATCATCAAATGCGATCTCTCAGGCGAATGTGTGGTAAGACTTTGTATGATAGGTGTACAAATGTCGAAATTAGAGCCCAAGGCTGAGATAAGTATTATCGACAAAATTAAGAAAGGGCTTTTACGATGGTTTGGTCATGTGGAGCGAATGAGTGATGTAAGAACGGCTAAAAGAAGTTTGAATGCAAGTGTTTCTGGATGTAAGGCCGAAAAAGACATGGCATGACCAAGTACGACAAGTACTTGAAAGTGGACACGTGAAAAGTCGGAATAATCGGCGTATGTGCATGAGAAAATGTATGAATGTAGAGGAGTAAAGGAGGTATGTCAGGATGTATGGAGTTCTATCCTCTCTGCTTACCCCTACGGGGAAATGGCGAGATGGTTAGTTAGTTACTATTATACACAATACACAACGTATCAACAAGTAAAAAACTTGGTTATTCAACTTATTTTTCAGTTTATTTTCCAAATACGAAGTTAAGGGTTTAAAAAACGTGTGCCTTCTTCTGAGAAATCGTTTAAATACATATTTATGTATTTAGATAAATAAAAAAATTCGACATGTATTGTTTCTCAGATTATAAAATCCATTAAATTTATACCAACTTATAATGGCATTTTTGTTCATGGTATATTGATTTTTGTTTGCCTCACGATGTGTTGATTAACATAGTGGGCCACGAGTTCGATTCCGAATGGGTTTATATGTATAAATATATATATTTTTTAAAATTGCCTTTAGATAGGCGCTGAAGCGTAAGCCTTCATTTTATAAATGAACTAACTTACTAAGTAACCATCACGCCATTTTCCCCAAAGGTATGAACAGAGAAAATAGAACACCACACCACTCTGTCCTGGCACACTTCCCTTGCTCCCTCCACATTCATACATCTTCTCACGCACGCACGTCGATTATTCCGACTTTTCACATGACCACTTTCAAGAATTTGTTGTACTTGATCATTCCATATCTTTCTCAGACTTCTACAACCAGACACTGCATCGTAAATCCTTTTATTTTCATCATATATTGTCAAGATATAATGCAACTGGTGAAGTCATGCGATGTGTTATTGGTTGCGGATAAGAGTAAAAGGCGGTATATCTAAATAAATCCACATAAAGCAGATATACCTAAAAAAATGTAGACTGTTTTCGAAAACAAATATTATTTGTTAGCCATTACAATGCAACGCACAATTTAAGTTCCATTTTTTGTCTTAAAAAACATCAGAAAGCTTTGGTTATTCAAGAAACATGGAAATTACGGGTGACAATGGAGGCTCCGCGGGAGTTATAATGACGTCATCATTAGCACGTGACCAGAGCTGGAAATAAGGAAACGGAAGTATTTGGAAGGACTAGGGGAGACCGTGAAGGGAAGGGAAGGAGTCAAACCCTGGGCAACTATTCTCTTTACATAGATTCGTTTGTGACGTATCGTGATAAATATAATATCACGTTTTTTGAGGTGTTAATGTTAAACAATACTATAAACCGTGTTTCGCGTGGACACCGCGATACTTCGGGGGGAGATTATTCGTGGTATTCTGATAAAAAATCAAAATAAAGTTTTTTAAACAAACCAATCCCTGTAATGACACACGTAACCGTAATACATCATGTTATTTTAGGTCATTATGATTTATTAAAAATTATGCTAGAATTTGTAACGTAATGGTGCTCAAGTACCAGTCGTAACATTTTTTTATTATTTTTTTTATCATTTGGCCCCACGTTGGGCGCCATTGTGAGTTGAGACGCGACGGTACGCTCCTGTGCAGAGTGTGTTTCCCACTTCTCCATCACAAATTTCACGAGACACTTATTATAAACGATTTCTTCTATTTTTAAGTTATTAGGATTACTCTGTTCAAAAAACTGTTCAGAGTTTTTTTTGTCATAATATCATGAATAATCACCCTCCGAAGTTTCGTAGTGTCAGCGTAAAACGTAGTGTATAATTCCGACTTTACTTTGTAGGCGTAGATAGAAAGAAATCCAGTTTTTTTCATTTACTAAAATTTAACAACCATTGTTTATAATACAGACATTACTGTCAACCTCAATTCGTTGTTGAATAGAAAAAAAATCCAAGTTTTCGGAATAAACATTATTCTTAGTCAGCACATGAATTATTCTCTAGACTCTGTTGATGGGATATTTGAAAAATGATATATCAACCAGCAAATTTTTTTTTTCCGAAAATGTAGAGTTTTTAATTCGTAATTACTGCAAAATAGAATTAATCGATGGCAATGAAATCTGTATTACCTACAAAGGATTTTTAAAAGAGTTCTGGCTAGTGAGAGGATCTCCCGAAAACGTCTAGTTATGTCAACAAGCTCCACATAAGAGTGAACATGGCGAAAGAAAAAGGATAACGTCCCAAACGCAATATATTTATCGTGCAACGTCATAAACGCGATATATCGGAATAGTGAATAGGTGCCCTGTGAGAAAAAGACAGACCCATTTCCCTCCAAAACAAAAAGGGCATTTGTCATTTTAGATTAGGGACAATTAATGTTGACATTTTGAATTTCGTGAAGGTAATATTTATTCTGATTTATGGGCATCACAACATTTGTATTCAGGGAGCACTCTGTAGAGGTTCATAAATTGAACTATGTAAAGAAAAGTTTAACATTTTGAATGCGTACAAATACTTGTAGGAAGATACTAGGGTATACCCGTATTACGATGCAGGCGCGTCAAGGTACAGTCGAGTATTTATTTACAAAAAAGAAAAATTGACAACGGAGTTCTTGTACCAACCCTTATGTATGGTAGTGAAGCGTGGTGTTGGAAAAAAAAGGATGAAAGTCGACTGAATGCTGTTGAAATGTCATCTCTCTGTGTGGTTAGACTATGTATGATAGGTGTACAAATGTCTAAATTAGAGCAGAGTGCAAGGCTGAGATAAGCATTATCGACAAAATTAAGAAAAGGCTTTAACGATGATTTGGTTATGTGGAGCAAATGAGTGATGAAAGAACGGCTAAAAGAAGTTTTAATGCAAGTGTGCCTGGATGTAGAAGCCGCGGAAGACCGAAAAAGACATGGCATGACCAAGTACGTCAAGTACTTGAAAGTGGACATGTGAAAAGTCGGAATAACCGGCGTATGTGCATGAGAAGATGTATGAATGTAGAGAAAGCAAAGGAAGTCTGTCAAGACAGAGTGGTATGGCGTTCTATCCTCTCTGCCTACCCCTACGGAGAAATGGCGTGATGGTTAGTTAGTTAGTTAGTTACAATAAAATGTTTTGAAAATAATAGCAGGTTAAAAAATTTTACATAATTTATAGAAAAAACATTTTAGCCATTTTCTTATATGTTGTAATTAAAAATAATCTCACATACAATATAAAGAAGGTTTGCTAAAAAATGCATGGCACTTTAAATTAATTGAAAAAGCACTTATCTCTGGAATTAATTGCTTAATCATTACAAGTAATCACTTAATATAATGAAAAAATCCATTGTAATTTCAGCGCATTTATTCCTGAATTTCAGGATTTCACTGAAGCCGAATTTCAGTTTTGATTTTAAATGAACGAGAATTAACAGATGCCACAATATAAATGGCTTTACATTTACAGTCTTTAATAGATGGGTTCAATACAGCCTCCATTACAGCCAGGGGTGATAAATCTCACTTCTGGGACCTCTTTTGATACTCCCAATTTCCGGAAAATAATTTGGAATTAAACTTTTCATGAATCAGAGACTTAATATTGTATTTGATAAAGCGATTGGCTTTAACTTTGATCGCCGATGACATTTTTATTTAATGTTACGGAATTAACGATTGCAGTGAATTTTTAAGCATCACGTGGGATGAAATAAAAACGATTTTTATTGCGAGTTTTAAGCGTTGGATTGAAATATTTATATCAACACATATTTTGATTTTTATAGCACGTATAGCAACCGAAAATATAAAATATTTATACATAATTATTTGATACTACATGTATTAAACTTTTTTTATTTGTTCACCACTTGGTAAAGTAGTTGTCACATTCGGCATTGCATGCATGAGATCCAAAGTTCAATTCCCGGCGGGGTCAAAATGAAATATTTATTTTATTACGATTTTTCACATAAAAATACCATATTATTTATGTTCCAGATCTCAATACCCATACGTAGAAGCGTACGTAGTATCTTCGCCGAATGACAGTAGAAACCGAGGGTTGCTGCTTCCGTTGGCTCACTTCTGTGTCCCTTACTAAGTCAAACTACCGCACACCTTTTATTCTTCTAAGACACCTATTCTCAAAATTCAGAAGTCTGCTGTTTTGGGCCCTGGTTAGGTGCCATGATTCGCAGCCATAGAGGAGAACAGGCGTTATAAAGGCGGTATTTTCTTTTAACCGAGTAAACATCCGATCTTCAGACAGACAGCTCTCATACTGCTATACGTAATAACTATTATAATATAAGATATATACTTTATACCTACGTCTCTTGACCAATATTTATATTTAATCAACCTTTAATAGCATGTGGTAAGCCCTCAAACTGCCCCGCAGACAATTCAGAAAATATAATACAATACCTTCCCGGGTGAAAGCTTTGCACTGGGGATATATAATACATATATAACAATTATTCTGCACACAGGGAGGCTGTACCTAGCAACTACTTACAGACCTGTGTACCTACATATCACCTATATACCGCCTATCTACAGAGGAAAGGGATGCAACCCTCTGCTATATGCTCCCCAAATCACTGGCCTAATAAATTTATAATGGACCTAAACACGAGTAAATACACAGGTTTGGGGTTGCTCACAGGTAAACATACAAAACCAACATAGATGTGTTTTATTTTAGTGGATTAACTAAATGAAATTTGGTTTGATTTGAATTTAATACGCAAATTATGCTGTTTTCTATACTCATTATTAAGCAATTATGACCGGTTTAACGATCTATTTGTATGATTTTTTTATCAATATGTACGCTGATTATTATAGTAACGCAATTATTCGTGGATTATTGAACTGTTATTGAATTGATTTTAAAAAAATGAAGTGATTGCAAGCAAAAATGAATAAAGCAATTTATATATTGAATTTTGATACTTCTACTAACATAAACCAATATTTTAATATTTAAAATTCACAACAGTGCCGTGGAAAAGCATTTTTTATATTTTTTACATACACAACAGTTTGCAAGCAAATGCTGTCCCGATAAACTGTAGTTCCTAAAATTGTACAAAATAAACCATAAAGCAGCATGGACTTCAAATAAAAATTAGCTACTAAAGAATGTAACAATTAAAAGACAAAAAAAATGTATGGAGTAAATAAAAATGTACATGGGCATTAAAATGTATGAGGAGATGCCAGAAGAAAAAAAAAATGAACAAAATTTAAAGTTATTTAGGGCTAAGTGTAAAAAATATATGTGTGAGAAATATTAGTGTAGATAAGAATAGTAAGGAAAAAAATAAATTAAGTGTAATGTTATAATATTAGGCTATGTAAAATTATATAGAACTAAATAAATATAGTAATAAAAAAAATTATAAAATTCAAATTCGAAATTATGATCAAATCAAAGAGAAAAATTATTTCCCAGCCAATTCTTAAAAGACTTTAATGATTTATCTAATTTATTGATTAAAACCGATCTACAAACGGACAGCACTATTGCTTTTGTGTTTTCGTTTAATATTATTGTATTTATATCAATCTTGAAACAGAACAGCAATGATTGATAACAGGTTGAAAGGTTTTTTTATAAAAGTAGCAAATCTAGCAAATCTTTTCTAGATTGTTACGCTATGTTTTATATGCCTTTCTTCTTATGACTATTTGCCTAAAGATATACACGAACCTGGGTCACTCTTCTTATGAATACATAATCTCCCTAATGCTCTATGCATGAATGAGCGAGGGTTGAAGGTAATCCAAGTGCAAGAGGCTTTACCCGCAAAACCTTCCGCCCCTCGGCCCCCCACTAAAGATAAAATATTCCGACAGCCCTTAAGTGCAGGGCTCTTTCCTAACCAACACTCTAATCCTCTTTTCTATCGGAGAACCAAAGAATTAGGATTTATTATTGATGCTGGTTTGAAGGCGGTTAAGGTGCACTTTGATGGAAAATTATATTACAGTATTTAAAACATTATACCACTACTACCTGTTCTCCTCTATGGCTGCGAATCGTGGCACCTAACCAGGGCCCAAGATAGCAGACTTCTGAGTGCAGAGAATAGGTGTCTTAGGAGAATATTAGGTGTGCGGTGGTTTGACTTTGTTAGGAACACAGAGGTGAGGCAACGGACAAAGCAACCCTTGGGTATCTACTGTCATCCGGCGAAGGCGTTTCGTCTGGCTACGCCATCTACTACGTATGCCTCCCCATGCTTGCCTATTTTACAAGGCATCAGGTTATTGGCGTCCTGGTCGTCCACTGTTGACAATTCGTCGGCAGTTTGCGTCAGAGCTGCGGGACGTGGACTTGACTTGGGAGGATGCGCGGGAGCTGGCGGCTGATCGCTTGGTTTGCAGTTTGTGGATTCCATATGCTCCACATAGGGAGCGGATATGGTATAAGATAGCACTACTACTGTTCTGCCTTATACGCACCCAATCGTGCATAGGGCACTGCGTTGATACACCAAGTGGGGCGAATCTTGATCATTTGTTACATGAAGGCACGCTTACGTCTTACGCTTCGGCGCCAGTCCATGATATCACATTATATGAAATATTTTTATATGAAAATCACATTCAAATAAAAATTTCATGTTGAACTCCATCGGGAGTCGAGCCCGTACATTGTACTTAATTTATTAAAAAATAAATTGACAGCTGCATTGACAAGGAGATTGGGGATGTGAGATGTGAGATGTATAAGCTATCGAGGGATGAAGAGGGAAGAGGCTGGCTGGAGATGAAGACGAGTGGAGAGATCGAGTGGTTTATACAGACCAATAGTTGGATTGTGACTCTGAAGAAGAATATAAATAAATTCGAACCATTATTTAGTTGGAAAAAACTCCTATACAATTTCATATCACCTTAACTTGAAGGGTGAGACTAATCACATATGTAATAAAATAATCAAAATATCTTCTTGTATCAATTCCCTATGTACCATAAGGTGTGAATAAGGGACTTATTTACACTACGAAGTCATCTTATATTCCATTGCATGTTTATTTGTTTATGCACCAAGATTATGTTTATTTAATTAATTACCTGTTTAGTTTATGTAAATAGAGCCTTGTATCTCTCTGGGGTAGAACGGGGCACTCAACCCTCTCTGGTGTGGGGTACACTGACCACGGGGCGTGATGGTTAGTTACAGGTTACCCCATATTACCCGTCTGCAGCCACTGCCCCCATTTTGCTCCAGAAACGGGGTGAAAATTATCGAATTGTTACTCCCTATATTATTTTATTTATAACCAAATAAAAATATAAGTTAAAATAAAAATAAATAAAATTTATTGAAATAATATTTCTCATCCAATAATGTCCAAAAGCATATTTTACTGATTTTAAATCAGTTTTATGATATTCGGCATTCGGCATTAAACGGCAGAGTTCAGAAAGAACTGGGAAGCGCTTGGAGTAGCAGGCACAGCATTCAACAATATGAAAGCTGTCTGGAGATCCGAAGTTAACTCGGTTAAAAAAAAATCCGCCTTTATAACGCCTGCATCACACCTGTTCGAATCATGGCACTTACCCAGGGCCCAAAACAGCAGACTTCTGAGTTTTAAGAAACTTAGAAGAATATTAGATGTGCGGTGCGGTGGTTTGACTTTGTAAGGAACACAGAGGTGAGGCAATGGCCGCAGAAACCCTTGGTATCTACTGTCATCTAGGCCATATACTACGTATGCTTCCCGAGAGCCTAAGCTATGCTTGCCTATTTTACAAGGCATCAGGTTCTCGGCGTCCTGGACGTCCGCTGTAGACAATCCCTCGGTGGCTGTGGGACATGGAAGAATGCGCGGGAATTGGCGGCCGATCGCTTAGCTTTGAGCCTGTTTGTGTAATCCATATGATCCGGCATGATGATGATGATGATTGATTACATTCTCTATCAAGTCCCCCTCATCTCAAGTGGCAATGATTAGCCAACAAGGCTGACTACTTAACTAACTAATTATGCGCTGTAGTATATGTACAGTTAGCAGCTTTCTACTGTATTACGGTAGCAGTTAGCCAGGCTTGTTAGCGAGCTACAGGGTAGTACATGTTCACCCCACCTGACTAACGCACTTCAGGGTGGATGAGAACACTTCATCTCCTGAGTAAGGGAAGATCGATCTGTTTACCATTCAGTATCTAGGGCAGAGTTTTTCTCAATATTTGCGTGGAAATAGATCAATATATACTAATGGGAGTATATAAGAATCACAAAATCATGGCACTTGACGTTTATACGTGGCATGTTCGTTCGTAAAAAACGTTCCAAAAGCGCCGACGTTAGATTATGTTTTTCTGGGTTATTATGTCATGTTTGTGTCCATCTTCAGGGTTGTTGATGCATTGTTTGATTGTTTTTTTATGTTAAACTAGATGACGATTCTTAAATGTAAAATTTGTCAGTTAACTAGGAAGCTATCAATATTCCAAAGTCCCAGGTGACAAAAATAGCCTCTTCTTTGAATACCTAGATAATATACAAATATACATTATCTGTGTATTACTTTTTGACCTATTAGAATAATTTTCCCAGCAGGAGGCATTATCATAATAGTCTGAATTAATCTGAAAACTTTGTGAAAATACACCAACAAAGATAACTTACTCTTACAGTTTATATATTATAACCTACTTATCGTCTTCTTCTTCTTATTCTTCTTCTTTCGCCTCGTTTGCTCCTATGTGGAGCACGTGGACATCACTAAATCCCTCCAGCAGACCCTGTCACCAGCTAGCCCTCTCGCCTCCTCCCACGTCAGGCCCGCATCTATCAGCTCCCCCGAACACACCCGTAGGATGGTCATCGACGGTCTGCCAGGACGGCGGTATCCTCTTTCTCTTTACTTATCCTCTCCTGCGTTAAATTATTCAGATTTCCCAACACATACACCACACTCCACACACATTCAACAACACACATACACATGACATAACTGAACCACTTCACGTCTTGAAAATTTGTCTTGTACGTTGTGTTGTCCACGTAATTGGTGTTATGTTCTATATGTTCCCTAATTTGTAAACTCTGTAAATTGTACTAAATATAGCACTGTGTAACAAAATAAAATATCCAAATAAATAAATATCCAAAACTATACCGATCTAACTTTAACCTAAACAAACCTAACCTAACCTTACTCAACTTTTCCTTATCTCTGGCTACTTTACCCTCAATTTTATACAATATTACGTAAATGTTTATCGCATTGTATAATCACGTGTATTGTATTGTATTGTATATCCATGTATCTACACTGTGACGTATTTCCTTGGAAAATGTTTTGAATATAGTTCAGTTCCCAGTAAAGTTTCCAGGAATACTTTTGTAGATAAAGCTGTATCTTCTTTATATCTTGAGTTGCATGGAAGAGATATCTCGACCGTGTATTTTTAGACAATTTCATTCGAAAAATATTTTGTATGCAAGTCATATCTGAGATTGAACGACCGAAAAATGTAAATTTAAAACGGTTTAGTGAAATTAAAAAGACCATAAATTATGAAATATAATACAATTATTATTATTAAAATAAGCAAAACCATAATCATACCATATCCGCTCCCTATGTGGAGCATATGGAATCCACAAACTGCCTCTAGGCCAAGCGATCGGCCGCCAGCTCCCGTGCATCCTCCAAGTCAAGTCCCGTCCTGACGTCCGACGCAGCTCTGACGCAAACTGCCGACGAATTGTCAACAGTGGGCGACCAGGACTTCGCCGGACGCCGAGAGTTGCTAAACGCCTTGTAAAATACTTCAGAAAAGCAAACCAAAAAGGCTCTCGGGAGGACATACGTAGTATCATTGGCCTAGCCAGCCAAACCACGCCTTCGATATTATTGATGACAGTAGAGATACCGATGTGGGGTTGCTGTGTCCGTCGCCTAAGTGGCCCTCTGTGCTCCTTACAAACTTTAGAAAATAAAAACCAAAAAAGAGTTTTACTCAATACTCGACAAGGGCTGCAAATCATTTTAACTAAATATCCCACAAATAATCATCAACAACAAATATTTTTTCTTTTTTTTTTGTAATTATTTTTATTATTTTTAGTTTTTATTTAGCCACCTCTACAGGCCAACCAATTACATAGGAAAACAATGTCACAAACTCAGGGTTTGAAAAAGAAGTTTTATTTTTGTATTCTCACTGGAAATCGAACCCGGAACCTCCGTATCGTGAGCCCAGCGTCTTAGTCATTACGCTACGGAGGCCGCCTTAATCTTATGATTTTCTAGTACATTTTTTTGTTATTTTATTAAAATTATGCATAATGCATATTATACAGATATAATATTATTTTATTCATCTGGATTCACAATGGTGGGAGTGAGTGGAAGTAAATTATTAAAAGTACATAAAATGGATGCATTTTTGTGCAGTTATTGAATTTCAAATTGATTTAATAAACAACTTTCGGGCATGCACTTATAAATTACAAGATAAAAAAGTTTACCATAATATTTGAGATTAGTATTCCAACTACGCAAGGCAGAATAAAATAATTTCCAATAAGCCCAGCTTTCCTGAAAGCCCCAGACTTCAGGATTTCAGTAATAAACGTAATTTCCCCGGCTGATTAGCCTTTTGTTCAAAAACTTCGTGAAAATTGCCCGAAGCATCTCCTTATCGATACCTCGCCGACTTCGGGCGGCCCGAACTTTGCCGGAAACTGCCGAACTCGGCTCAGATAAAACTTCTGAAGGAAACATCTAGGTAATAATACATCAGCCGGAAGTAAATACAAGGGTGACTTGGTACTGGACATGTTTCGTCCCATTCTATTTTATTTACCTGTGTCAATAGTAGTAGGCTGATATACAAAAAGACGATCTGAGGAAACATCCATTCTTACTCCTTATAACATAATATTAGTATGAATTCAAAGTATTTTCTATACAACTGACATCTTACCAGAGACAAGAAATTTGGAAGGGAATATGAATAAGAATTATGAAGTATAGTCTTATGTGTATTTAAGTGTAAAGAGTTTGTACCGTGTCGCAGTCGGGCTTTGGAATCACCGGGTACCATCATCCCTGTTTATGTTATTAGGATGCTTTTATATTTCTATAGCTGATGATTTTTGGGCTTTGAAAGCCTTGAACTGTCCATGGAAAACTCAAAAATTATCAGGCCCGATAAATAAAGGAAGCCATAGAAAAAAACTATCTAACTAACTAACTAATGGAGTTCTGGTACCAACCCTTATGTATGGTAGTGAAGCGTGGTGTTGAAAAAAGAAGGATGAAAGTAGATTGAATGCAGTTGAAATGCGATCTCTCAGGCGAATGTGTGGTAAGACTATGTATGATAGGTGTACAAATGTCGAAATTAGAGCAGAGTGCAAGGCTGAGATAAGCATTATCGACAAAATTAAGAAAGGGCTTTTACGATGGTTCGGTCATGTAGTGCGAATGGATGATGAAAAAACGGCTAAAAAAATATATGATACGACTGTGCTTGGATGTAGAAGTCGAGGAAGGCCGAGAAAGACATGGCATGATCAAGTAAAACAAGTGCTTGAAAGTGGGCATGTAAGAAGTCGGAATAATCGACGTGCGTGCATGAGAGAGATGTATGAATGTGGAGGAAGCAAGAGAAGTGTGCCAGGACAGAGTGGTGTGGCGTTCTATCCTCTCTGCCTACCCCTTCGGGGAAATGGCGTGATGGTTAGTTAGTTAGTTAGTTAACTATCGGGATCTCATCACGCTATTTCCCCGTAGGCTTCGTTTTTTAACCAAAACTATTGTTAAATCCTCGTACATTATCGAAATCAAAATTGCAAGTAAAAATATATTCTAATAAAGAGTTGTTTTTTAGAGAATTAAAAAGATTTATTTTTTGCCTTTCAATTTGTTATTTCAACACCAAACACTTGTTCTGCTTCAAATGAGGCAATTTCTTTTTCCGTCTTCTTTTGAAATGTTAATCAAAAATTTAGTTTTCGCGACAATTTAAACGCAAATACTTTTTCCTCAGTCGGAAAAACTTCCATCGAAGTTTTCTTTAACAAGAGACAAGGCTTTCAGGAAAAATCAAATTACTTTTCAGCTTCTCTGAAAACATTTGTATTTACAGAAAAAACTTAAGTTTACTTTTTTAAATACGAGAAAAATACTGGTTAAGGTAATTATCTTAATTAAGTCATCTTTTATTAACGCTTTTTCAATATAATGAAATAATAAAGATTTTTTTTGAAGGAAATTTTCATAGAAAAAATCTGCATCTCCAGTATATTGTAATTGACTTCTGAAGAAAGACATAAATAATGCAACAGAAGCAGCCATTCCAGAGTCATTGCAAAAAAGAATAAAGAAATGCTACGAAAGTACATTTTTAATGAACATTACTGTAAATTAAACTTGCTTATGTAAATAAGTTTCAAAAACTTTTGATGAGTTATTAAGCGCATAGGGTTTAATTTAAAACTACAAAATTCATTCGTTATAAAAAATATGTGGCTAATTTATTTCCAACGTTTTGAAAGAACTAACAGTTAACATAGAAATTGCTTGTTTCTTTTACGGCTAACTTTGACGGGGGAATCGTGTTTTTACCTAAACTTTGAACGTAAAACCGATTGAAATAAATCTTAGGTCCGAAGTAACCCCTGTTAGGAAGTAGGTTAACAGCTACCAGCTACCCCAACCGCCTGGGGTGGCTGGAGGGTTAAAATTTCGCATTAAATACGTAAGTTGGTGAGGGTGGGCGTGTGTAACTTTGTGTGTCAGGGATAACTTTGTATGCCATGTGTAACTTAGAATATGAAGCAACGATTGTTCCGCGGATGTAGGCGTAATGTTTGCTATCAAATATTAACTGAATTATGCAAATTCAGCTACTGAAATGTAGGGAATTAAATCAATTTATTAAATCGACATCATAGAATATTAATTTATGACTTAAAGTAAATGCATTTAAAATTATTTATAAAATTTGTTTACGATAATTTTTACAAAAACTAAAAAGTCAATACGTCTGTCAAATGCCCTTTTCTAAAAATGAAATAAAATAAATGAAAAAAATCGGGTTTCGTTTTCTACAGTTACTGACTAAAAAGTTTTAAATAATTCAAGCTAAATTCTTCGATTTATCCCATAGTTTTCGAGAAAATTGAGTAAGAACTTTTGAGTAAGAAATAATCCATACGCTCCACATAGAGAGCGGATATGGTTAAATGATAATGATGATGATTTCGACATACTCAAAATGTTGTTTACCATTTAAATTAACGATGAATTATTAAAAATAAATAGCTCTGTACCCGATTCTGCAGAACTATTTGAGAGTAAAGTGAAAAGGGTAGAAATTGTAAGTTCTAGCTGAGCCTGTAACTGAAAGTAATCCTTTATTCTAATAATATCGAACTTCCACAAAGCGAAACGATTCCAAGTAATCGACTTCCGTTCCCTACAAAGGCCAGGTAAATACTCCAACTATAGTTTAACCAATCCCGTGAAATGGATCTAGATTACTGTAATACGGATTTAACTGACTCGGGGATAAAAATTGAAGTCGTTTAGCGCGGCATGGAGCCCTTAGCAACACAAGATTAACTAGAAGATTGTTAGATTTGAGATAGATCGGTTACAGAGCAAATCGACGAAATTCATTTCTTTTTTATTATATGAATTATTTTGTCGAACAAAACGCGCTATCTCTTTTTTACTATTATTTTTATCGTGATGTCATGTACTCGTAAGATACAAGCGCTTTTGTGTAAGTCGAGAGAGGCCGAGAAAGACATGGCATGATCGTATACAAGAAGTACTTGAAAGTGGACATGCGAAAAGTATAAAAATACATTTGAAATCTCAAATACATTCAAGAAGACACAAGAAAACCAGACACAAGAAAATCAGAAATGTAGAGAAAAAAGTCATAAGTAAGTATATAAATTTTTATGAATGTATCTTTTTGTATGTATGTAAATTCTTTTTTTAATTTTTTTATTTTTTCACACCACAATCCTACCAAGCCAATTTTGTGGCTTGTTGGTAGAGATCAAGTTGAACATCAAAATATGTATATTAAATCTAAATATCTAAGATTACATTTATATACAGTAGGTACATAATTACGAACAATAAACGCAATTAGAGATAAGTTAAAAACTCTTGATCGAGTAGCCACTCTCTTATTAAGCCTTTATTACAATGTTTTGCTAATCTCATTTCAGCCGGAAGCAAATTAAAAATATTGGGAACTAAAAATTTTAAGGTTCGGTTCGGCTACCGTATTTATTCGCTACTTTAGAATAATAAAGTCAGAATAATAATGACATGAATTCAAGACAGCATTTATTTGCAGTAAACCAAGGTCATAGTAGCCAAAAGCGTAATAATTTAATCCAAGTAACACATTGCAAGACTAGATTAGGGCAGAGACAAACTTACTATATAGCACCAAAATTGCTTAATGCACTAAACAATGATGTTAAGAATATCTTGAATATGAATAATATGTTTTAAAGACGTGTTAAAAAATGGGTTAGAAATAATGATATTCATAGTGTATTTATGTAATACAGAAAAAACAAAGTGTTGTATTTTTAAGTTTTTATATCATACTAATACGTTCTAATATTTATATCTACTTATATATTATGTAAGTATACCCACGCACAGGTCGTGCCTATGTGAGATTCTTTCCTGCTTTTTTTCTCTATTGTCTACTGTTTTTTTATATTTATATAAAGGGGTTTGGAGATAGAGGAGTCCCCTTTTACCAGTGAAGGTTAGTGGAAAATGTTGTTTTTATTCAGTTAAAAAAACAAATAAGTATTGCGAGTCGGATATTGAGTGCGGGGCAGTTTAGTAGAGATGAAGCGAAGTCGGCGGCTGGAACAACGTTGTAGCGGAGCAACGAGGAGAGCAGACGATGCCGCCTTCGTTGCTGGTACCAGGAGTGTGTATCTAGAGCGTGGTCCGAGATTTCCATGACGGCGTCGTCTACGTCAGGCAAGACACTGCGTCTTGGCTGCTGACGTGGACTGGCGATTCTCCGACTGAAGAGAGGCGTCAATGGAAATATGGTTGTGTTGCACTGCTGTTCTGTCCCTCGGTACGGGTATTTATTACAGTAGTTCTTTGTTATTGAGTTATATGGTGGGGACATTCGTGTGCAAAGCCATACTGCCCGTGTGAATTGCAGCGTCAGCTGATGATTTTCTAGGTACCTACTCGTGTAGTAATATCTGACAGAGCTAAATTATATTTGTTTGGACGCATGGTTCCCACATATACAATAATATATCATGTAAAAAAGAAAAAGTAAAGCTTGTATTCTGGGCCCTGGCCTGTAAGAATATAAAACAATAATATAGCAAATTGGTCAGCCAAATAAATACACAAAACCGTTACATATTATTTATTATTTTCGATTTAAACTTATTTATAATAGATATTGAGTACCAACTAAACAATCTGATAATATCGCATAGATATTGTATAATTAGATAAACACACAAGCTTCAGAGGGATTGACCGTGTTTACGCAGTGTATGTACAGATTAAGGTATTATTACAGAACACATAACACACACGAAGCCTTAATTCGGGATTTAGAGGAGATTTGGTAGCTAACTTCAGGTGGGTAGATCCAGGAAAGTGGTAACAAGACGTTTTACTTCAAATTTCGCGTAATTGCTTGCTTCAACCCTTCATCACTTAGTGACTAGAAAACATTATTTAAAAAACAACGAGTTATACTCATCAAAAAAGGATTCTAGTTTTGCTCGTTAATTTTATATCTTTATTCTTATCTACATATTTACTATTACTGCTACTATGACTTCTTTATCTTATCAGCACCAAATGATGCACAAGGCACTGGATTCATACATGTATCATGATGGTTTATAACATAAAGGAAAGCGGATTGTCAACAGTGGACGTCCAGGACGCCGAGAACCTGCTGCCTCATATTGATTTATCATCATCATACCATATCCCCTCCCTATGTGGAGCATATCGAATCCACAAACCGCCTCCAGGCCAAGCGATCGGCCGCCAGCTCCCGTGCATCCTCCCAAGTCAAGTCCACGTCCCGCAGCTCTGACGCAAACTGCCGAAGAATTGTCAACAGTGGACGACCAGGACGCCGAGAACCTGATGCCTTGTAAAATAGGCAAGCATGGTTAAGGCTCTCGGGAGGCATACGTAGTATATGGCCTAGCCAGCCAAAACGCCTTTGCCGGATGACAGTAGATACCAAGAGTTGCTGTGTCCGTTGCCTCACCTCTGTGTTCCTTACAAAGTCAAACCACCGCACACCTAAAATTCTTCTAAACACCTATTCTCAAAACACAGAAGTCTGCTATCTTGGGCCCTGGTTGGGTGACACGATTCGCAGCCATAGAGGAGAACAGGTGTGATGCAGGAGTTATAAAGGCGACATTTTGAGTATTAATTTATACCCAGAATAAAATGATTAAGAAACACTTCAGTCTAGACTCTAGATCTAGACGTTAAAGGGTTAGCGACGGATGTACGTTAGTTGTAACGGCCAAACTTTCGTTACGATACAAGGAACGAGCTTTCGTTACAACCAACGGCTGTATTCCGTTATAACGAGCGGCTTTCGTTACACGCGTACTACGGCAGCCTCCGCCGGAAGTGGGATCTAGAGGCTTCCAGGCAGCGGAAAGGGAAGGGTCAGTGAAGGCTGTATTTCGCGAAGCCTCCTGAAATGTTTAACGGCCAGGATTAAATACAGGAACTAACTTAACTTCATAGAGAATGAGGTAAAGCTAATGCATGAATTTTTATCAAAAGCTGGTTTTCAGATTCCAAATATCTACGTAAGCAGGTAATTTTTATTTTAAAAAACAATTTAAATAAATACTACAAATTTTTTGTTTTATTTTTCATCATTCACAAAAAAAATTGGTTTACAGCCCATTATACTATTAACAAGGTTTAGTTTTATTTATTTTATTTCATTCCACTGATTTATAATTATCTAAAAATCAACTAGTAACAAATACACAGTGTTCGTTTGTGCGCATTAGACACTTTTTGGAAAACCTGCCTGCGGCGCTTTTTACTGTCAAGTATTCCTGACTTTGAAAGACACATAGGCCGATCGTTTAGCCTCGAGGCAATTTATGGAATTCATAAAGTTCTATATACATAAGCGGATGAAAAAAATTACGGCGTCTCACGAATCATAAAAGTCATTAATCACATAAATACAATAAAAAACGTTGAGAAAGGCTGCTCTAAGCAACAATACACAATGAAACCTGTATAAAAATATAAGTGTAAAAGACATATTAAGTGGATGGTGGATAGTGAAGTAATGTCAAGAGGCCCTCTAAAAATAAAGAGCGCAAAAAAATACCTGGTGATTTATATGGCGTCGTCCATACAGTCTGAATAGACTAGATCAGTCTCTATTGTAATAGGAACATTGTTTTTTCTATGTAATTTGTTACTCGGTCCTCGGGCGATGGTTCTGTAGGTAGGAAGTACTAAGGGGAAGGCCATCTTTATTCAATTTGGTATACTGATGGTGTTTATATGGTTTGGTGATTTGAGCTCAAATAAATGGCTGAGGAAAGAGAAAAATGGAGAAAGAAATGTAAGTGTCATCCAGATTCTATATACTGTCTCCAAGCCGCGGATCAGCCGCCCTTCGAATATGATATAAATGAACTTTGAATATGATAGCATAAACTTTGATTGTGATAAAAATAAACATTGAATATGATAAAAATGGACATTGAATACTATTAAATGAACTTTTAATATGATTTAAAAGAGATTTAAATACAACAAAAATGAATTTTGAATAGGTGTTATAAAATAAAAATGAATTTTAAATATAATGAGAATGATCTTTGAATTGGATAAAAATGAACTGTGAATATGATAAAAATGAACTTTGAATCTGATAAAAAACGCAGTAATATCTCTCTCTCTCAGTCTCTCCTCTTAAAACCTAAAGCAGTTCATTACTTAGCTAAATGTGCGCCTTTTAAGGTCACTATTGCCAAACTACGGGGCAGGACTAGTATTAATTTAAGTATTTTTAAATATTTTTTAAATAATATTTTACATTTTTACTTTATCAAAATAAAAAATCGCAAAATGCTATCAGAAAGGCCTGGTCCTTTAGCCAGAGGAAAAGATGACGAAAACGAGACAAAGTTAAAAAGGAATAAAAAGAAATAGAATTTACTTTGCACAAGCAGTTTATGTAATTTATAAAATGTAGTTTATAGTGAACAAAGCAGTTTTAAAAAAAAAAAATTGTTTCAAGTTCAGAGCCACAAAATGGCGTTTATTTTCAAACAATTTTAGTACAAAAAAATAAAAAATACTTCACTAACCATGTGGTTATCAGTGGATTTCTTTAGATAAAGGTTGGCATATAAAATCATCGTTAATAATAATGAAAAACCAAATTAAAATTTAATACTTACTACTACTATAACATTCTCTTATCCGCACCTAATAATACAGTAAATATCTTGCACAAATAAATTAATCATTAAATATCTCAGTTTCCCGATTCCTGCTCTGATCATTATAATTTTCGTTAGCTCGAATGTGTTTTAACGATTGCAATATAATATATTAGACTGAATGCTCTATTATTATAGATCCGCGGTGGTCTGTAATGACTTGGCACTTATGTATTTTATTCAAACTAGCACTACTTCAAAACGTTTATCGTGATCTATGCCACATCATTTTCAAAGTTGATGAGTTCCTCAAATAGAAGATAATAGACAGTATTTTTTTTTACTAAGAATATAAATGTAGATATTTAAACAGAGACAGAGAAACTCTGGAAACGAATGTGGGTTATCTAGGCGTTCACTGGGCTTATGACCTGTCATTGGATGGGTTAAGTG
Organism: Micrasema minimum; assembly: GCA_022494985.1. Classification (NCBI taxonomy): domain Eukaryota; kingdom Metazoa; phylum Arthropoda; class Insecta; order Trichoptera; family Brachycentridae; genus Micrasema; species Micrasema minimum. Next base: position 47,331 of record JAGVSP010000325.1, read on the forward strand.
GCTACTTGATGTACTACAACATTCCCCATTCCACCCATCACCTGATAACCATAAATGTCAAATTTTGGAACTACTATACACCGTGTCCCACGATGAGACCGCGAAACTCCAGAGGGTGATTATTCATGATATTCTGAGAAAAAAATCTTAATAAAGTTTTTCAAACACTCAATTCTAATTTCTTAAAAAAAATTATTAAAATATGAATAAAAATTCACGCGTGTAATACCGTCAATTTTTGAACTGGCTCACACCACGTGACCTGCACCAATAAGCGCGAAGAAATCACATACTTTTGAAACTTAAACTAAAGATTCAGATATGATATTCGAATTTTGAATGTCCGTACAAGGCGTACCAGAGCGGACCCCCACTCCTCCCCGCCGCCGCTAGCACTTCAAACAGAAGCCAGTATTACACTCGTCGCTTTTTATGAATACTTTTTTTTAATTAATTATTGGAAATGCCCGGATCAAAAAAATTTTATAAGGATTTTTTTCTCAGAATACCATGAACAATCACCCTCCGGAGTTTCGCGGTCTCATCGTGGGACACGGTGTATATTGAACTCGTCTTCGTCGTTCCGCATTACAGAAATTTTTCTAGGCTGGTGTCATCAATCTGTTGAGAAGATTGTTAAGCATTTTTTGGCAATCATCCTTATTAGTGTAAGTAAGGCTCTACTGAACTTAATTACTCACTAGAAGACGCCTGAAGATGTCTCTCCAATTTTTGTTTGCTTTATATTTTAACCAGTAAATGTTTTTAACAACATTTTAAATGTGTACAAATACTTGTAGACAAATTACTGGATTATACCCATGCTGGGCTGATATGTAAATATTTTTATTTACTGGCAAAACCAAAAGTTATAAATTAAATTAGAAAATACGACTGATAAACCAATTAAGGTCTTCACAAATAGAAATAATATATTCATGTAATTTAATTGAGTAATATACTATTTGTTTTTTGTCTTCTCCGACGTTTCGGTCAAGACAGGCGCCATCTTCCAGGTAAAGTATGTGTGCTGTCAAATGTGGTGTGTTTATCTACTTGGAATTTGTACCGTGTCGCAGTCGGCAGTAGGTATTTTGGTGTTTGCGTGTAATACTGGAAACCATGTATGTTTTAGTTTAAGTCCGTCATCTCTGTTAACGTTGTTTTAGTGTTTCTGTATTTCGATAGCCTCTTTAATTATGCGTGTGCTGTAGTTTTTTTGTTTGTGTAATATTTTGTATATATTGTAGTAGTATCTTGGGAGGATGCACGGGAGCTGGCGGCCGATCGCTTGGCCTGTAGGCAGTTTGGGGAATCCATATGCTCCACATAGGGAGCGGATATGGTATGATGATCAATATTTTAGGTTCAGAAGCGAATTAATGTAGAAAAAAAAATTCTCAACATAAAATTAATAACTTGTAGATAAATTACTGGATTATACCCATGCTGGGCTGATATCAGATATTATTGATATCCCAACAGAGACAGAGAAACTCTGGAAGCGAATGTGGGTTATCTAGTCGTTTACAGGGTTTATGACCTGTCATTGGCTGGGTTAAGTGGCCACTTGATGTACTACAACATTCCCCATTCAGCCAATGACAGGTCATAAGCCCTGTAAACGCCTAGATAACCCACATACGCTTCTAGAGTTTCTCTGTCTCTGTTGGGATATCAATAATATCTTAAATGAATAGATCATGGTGGGTTAAATCTTAATATAAACAATGTAAATTAAGTTTCTCGTCAACGACAAGTTAACAAGCGATTTAGTCAATTCACTCAGGTACCTACCAGTTAATAATTTCTAGAAAATGGACATGGAAGAAGTTGAAGTGGTGTGGGGTTCTGTCTGCCAACCATTTCGGGGAAAACGGCGTGTTAGTTAGTCAGGCCCCAGTTAGAATGATTTGTCGACTATAACTATCCGCTTTAGACTTGTTTCAAACTAATACGATGACAAATGATCCTAATGAGCAAACACAAGAAATGTATCCTGCCAAGTACATTATCCTGTTTCATACTCCTGGATGTTCCTGCCTTCAGGATACCTGGACATTACGTATTCAGGCAGGATCCTGACCCTTTAGGTCCCTGAATCGTGATGGGAATACATTCAGAAGGATGTGTTACAGTATCCGGTATCCATGTATCATTATCTCCAAACATGCCGGCTAAATACGTGGCAAAAATTAGCGATGGACGTGTTTCCTCGTATTGTAACATAATTAATATTGTATACTTAGACCGTAGAATATATTGATGGCCTATTTCTATACTGAGATAACTCAAAAACATTGAAATGTATTAAGTGAGTGTTACTTTACTACCTTCCACCTTCTATCATCGTACTTTGGATAGATTTAATTAAAAATAACTAATTTGCTGCATTGATAAATTATGTACGCTTCAGTGCCAGTCCAAGGTATCAAAAATCACATGTATATAAATAATGGTCTTGTGTACCTTCATGTCATAAAATGATCAAGATACACTGCACTTGGTGTACCGATGCAGTGCCCTATGCACCATCGGGTGTGGATAAGGGAAAGTAGTAGCAGAAGTAGAATAAATTATGGAAGCTCATTAACTAATACTGAAAACAATTTTAAAAAATTCTGTTTTACAAATCTTTTTTGCATTTTTGGGATGTTTACGTCAACCATCGATATTGTAGGCCTAAAATACACTAAATTGATTTTTTTAATAAAAAATTCTATACCTAAAAACTTACATTACAAGTGACTTTTTTCTTAAATTTTAGGGATTATTGAATAAAAAACCAGAAAAACGGAACATAGACACAAAAATGGCGAAACTGCAACTGTAAGTTACTTTTGAGTTTATGTCATATAGTTCTATAGTAAACCATCCACGACGCAACTAGTTTGAAAACAATTGCATTTGTTCGCGTACATAATCGTAAATTCATCCGTATTTTTATCACACTAACAATCTTAAAATCGCGGTTTAGCTCGTTGAAAAAATCGGTAGAGATGGCTGGACTGGAAAAAGACTCAATAGTCTTTAAAGCAGTCTAGGGTGAGGCTTTCAATGTAGTCAGGTTTCAAACTAGTTGCGTCGTGTGTGACATAAACTCAAAAGTAACTTATGTAAGAGGAAGTTGCTTTTTCGTCATTTTTGCGTTTCACCGTGTGTTTTGGGCCTAAGAGGTAGTATTTGCAGAGACTTTTTAATTACTTACTAATATTACATTCCATCATCTGCTCCCAATGGTGCATGGGGCACTGCGCTGCATTGGTACACCAAGTACAGTTTATCTAGATGATTTATTATACAAAGGCAAGATGGTCTGTCATTCTTGGTGTTCTAAGTAAGTAGAAGTAGTGGGTGTAGTGTTTCCACCAATCTTAATATCAATTGAATGTGTATCAGTTTTCCAGACAGTGCGGCGACCTTGGAGTGGTGCCAGGAGCCAGCAGCCAGCGGCCAGCGGTATGAGACACTACTAATTACAGCACTCAGTATACTGGACAGTACACGAGACTGTCCCGAATAGTATCTAGTACCACTTCACCTGTTTTATGCTAGAGTCTCCCGACCACGTGACCATGGCGGCGGAATGCGGAGGTATTCTTGGAAGAAAACACTCAGGTTATCCGAGTAATTAATGACTATACGGAAATGGCCGCAAAGCTGTGTCAAACCTACCAGAAAATGGTCAAATAACTTGCAATAAGTGGAGCATATGCAATCCACAAACTGCCTCCAGGCAAAGCGATCGGCCGCCAGCTCCCGTGCATCCCCCCTAGTCAATTCCACATCCCACAGCTCTGACCCAAGCTGCCGACGAATTGTCAACAGCGGACGACCAGGACGCCGAGAACCTGATGCCTTATAAAATAGGCAAGCATGGTGGCGGCTCTCGGGAGGCATACGTAGTATATGGCCTAGCCAGCCGGAACGCCTTCGCCGAATGACAGTAGATACCAAGGGTTGCTGTGTGTTCCTTACAAAGTCAAACCACCGCACACCTAAAATTCTTCTAAGACACCTATTCTCTGCACTCAGAAGTCTGCTATCTTGGGCCCTGGTTAGGTGCCATGATTCGCAGCTATAAAGGAGAACAGGCGTGATGCAGGAGTTATAAAGTTATTTTGTTTTAACCGAGTAAACATCCGATCTCCAGACAGCTTTCATACTGCATATTTGCATTATTGACATGAAATTCACTAAATCCGCTGAGCAAACACTGTATGACATGTGTTAGAATTGGAAATGATATCCATATAGCCCACTCTTTTTGGGAATTGTTCTTCGTTTGCATGAACGGCACAGTAGGTATATAATGAGTCCTAAGCAAATATCTAACAATGCCGATGACCTAAATGGTGTATTGGGTTCTGCGTAAGCGAAGGTATCTTGAAGAAGATTTGTAATATCTTGAACAGAATATCAGCTCAGTATTACAGTACGACACGACAGTTGACCCAAGGTGAGTCACGAGACTCGACTCCTTATGTCACTATCCACTTGTAGTTCTCGTACTATGACTGGTTCAGTAACCGGGTTGGTGCACCGATATAGGAAGAGAGTTGGACCGCTTCCAAGACCAGGCGCCCCGTACCGCGTGTCACCATTAGGAGAGAATGTTCTCGACTTTCCCAGAGAATTTGTTACTTTTGGTAAAAATAGTCTTGTATAAATCTTGAACGTGCATTGTAAGTTAAAAAAAAACCTCTGGAATTTTATGAGATTCGAGGCCCATGATAGGAAAAAAAAATACGAAGACGCAACTCGATAAGCCAGTGTCATGAACATTGGATACGAAACCCAGATTTCGATTTGAATGTCATGCTAAACCCAATGTCACGATAAACCCAATGTCATGATAAACTCAATGGCATGATTAACCCATTGTCATGATAAACCCAACACGATAAACCCAATGTCATGATAAACCCAATGTCACGATAAACCAAGTGTCATGATAAACCCAATGTCATAATAAACCAACTGCCACGATAAACCCAATATAACGATAAACCCAGTGTCATGATAAACCCAATGTCATAATAAACCAATTGCCGCGATCAACCCAATATCACGATAAACCCAGTGTCATGATAAACCCAATGTCACGATAAACTCAGTGTCATGATAAATCCAATGTCATGATAAACACAGTATCACGATAAGCCCAATGGCATGATTAAGGTCGTGATAAACCCAGTGTCATGATAAACCCAATGTCATGATAAGCCCAATTTAAAATAAATGAAAAAACTTGATCTTAAAGAAAAACATTGGGGCATTTTCACATAGTTTTTTTAATATGCCAAAAATGCTTCTCAAAAAAGCACTAATTTAAAAAAGTTTTGGACATAATAGTTGTCAGATGAGAAACATGCTTTTTAAATTAAGCTTGTTGTCACTTAAATTTACACCGCCGTAAATTCTTGATACAAAAGCCGTGTTTTTTGTTGGAACGCTCCCCAAATTTTGCGTTACGAGAATGATCAACAGGAGACAGAAAAGCTGAGCCGGTCTCGGAGTGAGGCGTTGTCTGTTGTCTGTTGTCTCCAATGTGGAACATTCCGAGGTGTGGAGAATTTAGTGCCGCATTGCAACATCTGTGATTCATTACGACACCAACTCACTCCTTACTAATCTCTCAACATTATCTTCCTAACCGCACTATTACATTTTCACATTTAAAGTTGATAATACCTACATGATATTTAAATGAAACATAAAAAAACACGTGTAAAAATGTACGTATCCTTAGGCCTCGTTAAGAGTCTAATAAGTTTAGATTTAATAAGTGTTTTTCCGATGGTATTTAGTGTTTTCTAATTTCGAATACAAAGCAGTTGGTGTACCAATGCAGTGGTGTACAAACATTATCCCCCGAAGTGCAATTAATCTAACCTACCCCATAAAAATATACTAACAGTGACTGGTTTAACTAACTGTCACGAAATTTAATAAATCACACCAACTTGGTGAATGTTTTATTTCAGTAGTTACTTTATTATTCTTTGAAGAATGTCGTGTTGACACATGTTCTCCCGAAAAAGCCTCAAGAAAGTTGCAGTAACTTTCTGCCAAACTTTTCCATTTCCCGGGATAATTAGCCACCTGAGTAAAGCCTATCAACAACAGCCCCAAAAGATGAAGAAAAGGGAAGAAAAACTCAAACCATCAGGGTCACCAAACGTCAGGATTATTCTGTCAGATTTGAGATATGTCAGGATTTTTTAATTCTACGAAAATTGAAATCCAGAATTTCTCATGTAAATTATTATTTACTTCAAAATTCATTTGTCCGCCTCGTGGTACAGCGGTAGCACGTAGGGCTACCAGGCATGAGGTCGCGGGTTCTATTCCCGATGGGGGTCAACATGAAATATTAATTTAAATGTGATATTTCATACTGGCGCTGGAGCGTAAGACTGATCATCTTGCCTTCATGTAGCAAATGATCAAGATTCACAGCACTTGGTGTAGGTACCAATGCAGTGCCCTATGCACCGTTGGGTGCGGATAAGGAAGATTTTCGTAGTTACTTACAATAAATGCCCGCCTCGTGGTGTAGTGGTTAGCAAGTTAGGCTACTATTAATGAGGTCATGGGTTCGATTCCCGACGGAGTCAATAATATCCAAGATGGCGGGCGCACATATTTTTCATAAAATGAAGATTGGTATCGTTTAAAGGGTTTTTGGGTGACCTGATTTCGAATATAGAGTTTATGTTTGAAATCCAACATGACGGACGCACCTTTTTTTTGCGCATTCATGCGTCGCACCTGCCACACACATTTTTAAAAAATAATAAAATAGTATAATTTTTAAATATTTCCCTGGGTGTCTTTTTCAAGTGTAATATATGTCCTTATTTATAATTTAGGAGTCGGACAGCCAAGAAAATTAATTTTTTATGCCAAAGACGGAAAAAACAAAAAATATATTATAAACACCTTACTTGAAAAATAAAGTCACCAAAATAAAATAAATAACATTTACACATTACCTTTATACATACGAGTATATACATTATACCAGTAATTCAATTTTTATAAATGTATTAATGATCAGAAAGAAAATATATTGCATTCCTTCTATTACCAATTCCCAAAGAAACGAGATAAATTTTTCAAATTTCAATCGATATTTCAAGAATTACCTGTTTCTTCTGCGGCAGCAACGCGACGGGTATCAGCTAGTTAAGTATATAAAAACATTTATTTAAATCCGGTTTTTCACATAAATGTACTATATATTATATTTGTGTGGTATTGAAACGTAGGACTGATCATCTTGCCCTCGTGCAACAAATTATCAAGACACACTGCTTTTGCTGTACCAATGCAGTGCCCTTTGCACTATTCGGTTCGAACAGGGGAAAATAATAACTTAAAAGAAAATTAACCAAATTGATCTGATGGCAAAATGTTGAGATTCGCATTTTTTTCGTCTGGCAACCCTACTTCCTTTTCCCTCGATAAACTTGATTAATTACTGTCGCCATTTTAATTCCGGGTTCTTCCGATCGCTGAATGGTGGTAAAATGTAACCCCAATTAAGCTGAAAGGTTACAGTTAGTCAGTGTCACCCCCGCAGGGGTTACACTCGCACAGCACGGAGGTAAACGTGTCACCCTGGAGTTATGTGAGACATTGGGAGGTACTTGGAGAAATGAATGGTACTGAATTTGCTATTTATAATGCACGGATTGATGTTACTAACTTATTAGTTAAAAAATACGATTAATTGAGATTTACGAAGTTTTAAAAATACATTGGTACACATTAAGATAATACTTCACCACGTAACTCGCGACCGCTTTCCCATTTTCTATTTTCAATCTGGAATTTAACATTAGAGCAATGATTTTTACACACATTTTAGATATCGACCAGGTGCGTGATTGTATCGTTTTTTTCAAAAACAATTTGTTATTAATGCTTTAAATTTATTCAACAAATACATGTATTATATTCCCAGGAGTTATAAAAACTCATTTTGGGACCGGTATTATTCACATTTTTTAATAACATATTGCACAATCAAAAAGACGAATAAGAAAGACGTTTCAAAATTAACACATTCAATCTTAATCCTAAACATCATATCTATCATTGAAAAACATATTTAAATACAGATCTTTAAGGGCTCTACTATGTATTGCTTTATTTATTTTTATTTCATGGGGTAGATTATTATATTGGGATCAAGAAATGTTCATTAGGGATTTTTTACCGAATTTTGTGGATCGAAATTTTGGAATGTGGAGGTTTTTTGAATTACGTGTATTGTGACCATGAAGCTCAGAGTTAAAATTGTGTTTCAATCTTGTATGTGCTGAATGATTCAACATGGTAAGTATGGTATTTGTGATTTCATGTAATGGTATTACTTTGAATGGGAGTATTTCTGTTTGTCGATATATTTCTTTTACATGTGTATCCCAGGGTATACCTAAAATATTTCCTTGATCCTTGCGGAGTGTGAGACACGAGATAAATCTGTATCAATTAGTGACGTACGCTGATGGGTAGTCAAACCGACACAGCCCACCAACGTACCAACCACTAAAATATCTAAAATATGTGAAAAAAATCATTGCTCTGATGTTAAATTCCAGGGAGAAAATCGAGGAATACGTTTGTATAGGAAGTAGTGGTAGTATGCTCTCAAATAAATATTGTAAAAATTAATACCTATTTATTTCAGAAAGTTTATTCCAGTCAAAAAGCATGTTTTTAAAATGCGGTGAATTAGCGAGAGTTTTGTTTCCTTACATAATTTATAAATGCAGTGCCCTATGCACCTTTGGGAGCGAATAAGGGAGAGTAGTACGTAATTTATTTATTTAAATGTTTTATGCATTATCTCGGAGCTTTGCGTGAATAACAATTTAATTAGTTAAACCATTATATGAATAATACATTTTGTAAAATTCCCTATTATCGACCCACAATCGGCAGAACAAAGTAAGTGACAAAAAGACAATTGGGCAGGAGAAGTTTTTTTTTAAACTTTATTGTTCGTATTAATTTTTTTAACAACTCGGATAATGGGGTTAATATCGATTGCTAGTTTTAATTATTGCGTCTATTATGTAATCACACATAATCTAAAATGTGGCAGGCTAAATAATTATATAGCGCTATAATGTTTTTACGGCTTGTTCGGAGTGTAATAAGGAACATTTTTTATGAAAAATCAAATTCGCCAAAAATTTGTCTTACGTTGTTCTGCCGATTATGGCTCGTTATATGAAAGCCTCCGTTTGTTAGGAGTTCAGTATTTGTGAAGTGGAAGATTTGAAACCATTTTGGATTCTAATGAAATGAATTAATCTAACACTAAATAAACACTTTCCAAACCACAGAGAGAATAATTTACGTTCAAATATGCTAAGAAAATATTCATTATAGGTAGTACCGAATCCTAATGCTAGGAGTAAAGAACTCAGGAATCTATTATTATCAATCATTAATTACATTTTCAGCATTATCCACTTATCTATAACAAGAATAATAAACATTTTTATGAATACTAGTTATTACATCGCATTTTCAGGACGAAAACGATCTAATTCAAGCTACCAATTTTTTGGAAATTCTCAGTAGAAGCAAGTAAACAAGGTACATAAGAAATTATGTACCTTTCTGTGTGTTAAAGCAAAAAATAAAAAAAATACTCAATTACGTATAAAATGTCTTTTTTATGATGATATTATCATTACAATATTTTTTTGAATTAGGTCGTTTTCGTCCTAAAGGTGGATTTTTTTTTTCAATAAAGTTTTGCAAATTATTTTCAAATATAATTTATTTAGTCAAATAATTACCAACAAAATAAAAAACTGCATTTTAATAATAGTTTCCGCAATTTGACTAAATCTGCGGTGCGAAGATAAAAAAAAAATTCATCCTTGATTCAAAGGTCATTAGGTACACATTCGACTCCAAATATGATGTAGATTCACCAGTTTTTCGGGTTGTACTACCATTTTTTTTACACCATGTATTGTGTGAATTATACAATTTTATAGTTCTTTTACAATGCGTGTATTTTTAACTGATAATATTAAATATCCCAGAATCCGTAGAACAGGTGGCATCGTGACAAGAACGAAGTGAGAATAATCCAACACCTGTCCATTCCTGTACACGTGTACAGTGTACACTCAACAAGTTAATATATACAGGATGATTCAGTCCGTGACAGATATTATGTAGAATGGCGCCTCAGGCAAAGTATTACGCTAACGTGGCAGAACTAAAATATATTTAAAAAACGAACGTTTAGTGGGATGTAAATGAGTTTTAAATAAAAATAAACGAAAAAAAGTTTTCTTGTCGAGCTCAAGAGAACTTCTTTACAAAATATTTATTGAAATCCGAATAGTTTTTAAAAAAAAGTGTTTTATTTCTGGTAGACCCGACCAAAGAACCTCTTGCTCTGTGTATGGTAGTGAAGCGTGTTGTTGGAAAAAGAAGGATGAAAGTAGACTGAATGCTGTTGAAATGCGATCTATGTGTGGTAAGACTATGTATGATAGGTGTACAAATGTCCAAATTAGTGCAGAGTGCAAGGCTGAGATAAGCATTATCGACAAAATTAAGAAGGGGCTTTTACGATGGTTTGGTCATGTGGAGCGAATGAGTGATAAAATAAATTTAAATGGAAGTGTGCCTGGATGTAGAAGCCGCGGAAGGCCGAGAAAGACATGGCATGACCAAGTACGACAAGTACTTGAAAGTGGACATGTGAAAAGTCGGAACAACCGGCGTATGTGCATGAGAAGATGTATGAATGAAGAGGAAGCAAAGGAAGTCTGTCAGGACAGAGTGGTATGGCGTTCTATCCTCTCTGATTGACGCGGAAACTTAATTATAATACATAAGTTGAGACGGTGGTAGGGGTACAATGAAAGCATTTGTTCGCGTACATAATCGTAAATTCATCCGTATTTTTATCACACTAACAATCTTAAGCCCACTTTATATGGCGCAGTTTACTACACAGTTTCCTGTGCAGTCTGAAAACGGTCCCGTATAAAGCTAAAACTGCATGAAAAACTGTGTGCTAGAGTCAGATTTAAGCTGACATGACAGTCAATGTTTTTTATGTAAACGTTTAAATAGACATTGGTTTATTGTATGCTTTAAATACGTAAAAAACCAATTACATATTTACATTATTAGCTAAATATACAATTTCCTGAGAGCAACCATACGATAATAACTTACAATCGCGTTTCAAAAATACACATATTTAGCGTGTCTTTTGACAGACTGCACAGTTTTCTGAACAAGAAACTGTGTAGTTTTCTGAACAAGAACTGTCTCATATAAAGTGGGCATTAAAATCGCGGTTTAGCTTGTTGAAAAAATCGGTAGAGTTGGCTGGACTGAAAAAAGACTCAATAGTCTTTAAAGCAGTCTAGGGAAAGGGTGGGGCTTTCATTGTAATTACCCCTACGGGGAAATGGCGTGATGGTTAGTTAGTTAGTTAGCTAGTGATTTATTTCTTAATCATGGAAAACTACAAAGCGAATCAATGTTCGTAGATTTTTAAGGGATTCAGAATACAGATAATGTTTTTCTGAGTTATAATGCCGTGTTTGTGTTGCCAGGTACATTGCAGTGTCCATCTTCAGGGCTGATGATCATCAGTATAAAGTGATTGCTATTTTTTTCCATTTACCTTCCACGTTCTTTTACTTAACTACCTTCATATTTTTATGCTTACAATACAAATAATTATTATGTAATATTTTACAAAGCGCTATTTCATTGGTTTGACAGTAACTTTTGAGATTCTTATTCGATTTTGAAAGGCAATGATTTTTTTATGCTTATTCCGTAAAATTTGTGTTCAATACTTAAAGAAATAAATAAAATAATAACGATCTATTTTATGACGCCAACAAAAGTGTCCTGTTTTATTTTTTATTAACACTTAAAATATTCACCGACTCACTTTACGATGACACATTTGGTCGTAACTTTTCCAGAAATAATCTATTCAGAACTATAGTGCCTTTAGCATAATAAATAAAATATAATTTCATAAAACAAAAGCTCCTATGAATAATATTATCTCAATAAAATAATACAAATGATAGACAGAGCTAAAAATATGAATAAATTTATGTAATAATGTGTTATGAAGTGAATAAAAAATTAATTTTCAATTAATCATCATCATCATACCAAAACCCGCTCCCTATGTGGAGCATATGGATTCCACAAACTGCCTCCAAGCCGAGCGATCGGCCGCCAGTTCAGGTCAGGTCTATATATAACAGGTATACACCGTGTCCCACGATGAGACCGTGAAACTCCGGAGGGTGATTGTTCATGGTATTCTGAGAAAAAAAATCCTTATAAAGTTTTTTGATCCGGGCATTTTTAATAATTAATTTAAAAAAAGTATTAATAAAAAGCGACTATGTAATACTGGCTTCTGTTTGAAATGCTAGCGGTGGCGGGGTGGCGGTGGGCGGGGAGGAGTGGGGGTCCGCTCTGGTCACCGAACGAACATTCAAAATTCGAATTTCATATCTGAAATTGGTGCAGGTCACGTGGTGTTAGCCAGTTCAAAATGGACGGTATCACACGCGTGAATTTTTATTCATATTTTAATCATTTTTTTAAGAAATTAGAATTGAGTTTTTTGAAAAACTTTATTAAGATTTTTTTCTCAGAATATCATGAATAATCCTCTGGAGTTTCGCGGTCTCATCGTGGGAAACGGTGTATATTTCATTTTTATATCCCTACAGAGATGAGGTATCAAACATTGTAAAATAAGGCTATTCGCGGATGACGCATTAGTATATATAGCAGGGGAAAATTATGAGAGTATAACAGAAAAACTAAATGATGATTTGAATGAAATATCCAAGTGGCTTAAAGTTAATAAATTAAAATTAAATATAATGAAAACGAAATTTATGAACATCGGAAACAAAAGGATAGAATCAATACTAACAATTTTAATTGACGATGAAAAAAAAATTAATGAAGTGAATGAAATTAAGTATTTAGGAGTAATGATCGATAAAAAACTAAAATTCAATCAAAATAATAACATGGTGTCAAAAAAAATTGCAAAGAAAATTTCAATTTTGGGCAGAATAAGAAGATTTCTAGATGTCAACTCGTGCAAAATTATTTATAAAACAATTATTGAACCTCATTTTAATTACTGTAGTAGCATTTTATTTTTGTCGAATCAAGAACATTTAAATAAATTAACCGTGATACAAAACAAAGCATTAAGAATTATTTTGAAACAAAGCAGATATGCGAAAGTGAAGCTTATGCTAAATAAATTAAAAATAAAGTCATGTTAGCAACGAATATTATATAATACAATGCTATTTGTATTCAAAATAATGAACACCAACAAAAAATCAGAATTTTGGAAAAAAATGGAAGAAAATCAACGTCAACACGGACACAAAACAAGAAATAAAGAAAAAATAAGACTACCATATAAAATAAGACTACCATATATACTATAGAAGGAAAGGTGTGTCCCAGAATTCGGTCCTATTTAAGGCAGTTAAGTTATATCATGAAATGGGAAAGAATATATACCAAGAAAAAAAAAATATGAAAATATAAAAGATTATGTGTCGAATAATGTGAGATGAGGGTGTGTTATTAATGTATTTATGAATATGAATTTATTGTTAATATTAGAGTACATTTTATATTTGTATAGAATGTATGCTATTTCAAGTAATAAAAAAAAAAAAACATATATATATATATATATATATATATACCTACTCCCGCCTTGGGATAAATCCAGATTTGTGTACAAGTATTTGAACACGCACAAAATGTTATAGAAAATTGTGTTAAGATAGAATGATTTATAAATTGATGTATTTGATGAATACGCCAATAACCGGAATATATCCATTGATATACAGATGTACATGTAAGAGTTTATAGTTCTAAAATAATCTTAATTATAATGGCTGTTTCCTCATTCGTTGTAAAAATTTATTGATGCGGATTCCTGTAGATTGATAAATAATGCGATCATTGTGCCCCATATAAATTACTGCAGTAGTATTTTATTTTTAGCCACTGAAGAAGATTAAAAAAAACTCACGGTGCTACAAAACAAGGCAATGCGAATAATATTACAAAGAAATAGATATACCAGGATAAGATCCATGTTAAAAGAAACAAATATAATGACAGTTTCACAATGAGGAAATCCACTGCTACCCGGAATTGAATTTTAAAAATGCTTTCGTGTAGACGCGAATATTTAAAAAATTTTAAGTGGGATGAAATATCCCAAAAACGCACGCAAAAAATTAATAAAAAATGTTGAAAATAGCATTTATTTCAAAATCTTAAACAATGACGTCACTCCTTGTTTCTAAGTGTAGTGTTTCCGGTTTCCGTTTTTAAACCCCCGTAGCCGCGTTCCATGGCATTTTAATATGGAATACAATCTACATACAAGCTTCTATTGCAAAAAAGATGGCCTCCATTCAGTCTCCCTAGAACAGCTGTTAACAGTATATGACAGTTGAGTCGACGGTATATTTTATCTGTGCTTCCCGCGTCAGTTTGCATAGATTTTTGACAGTTTTGTTACTGGCTGGAGAAATACCATGGCCTTAAGCAACCCGTTTTATGACGTCACTCCTGCAAACATGACGCAGTTAGTACATAGTAGTATTTAGCGTGGTATTTGAAATGTGCAACTTTAAAAAATCGTATCTTCATCAATAACTTATAAAAAAAATATTAAATATATTTTTTTGTTTAATTAAATAGTAAGTTTATAGAAAAAAATTTACTTTAGAAAACAGTGGATTCCCTCATTGATATTTATGAATGTAATGGTTTTTGTATATAAAATTATAAGCGGTTATTCCTCAAGAGAGTTGACAAAAAAATTATATAAATCAAAATGAACATGGCCATGAAACTAGAAATAAAAATAAACTAAGGCTACCATTTCCAAGTCGCAAAATTCTCTGATGTACCGAGCAGTGAAAATGTATGAAGAAATTCCAGAAGAGATAAAAAAAGAAAAAAAATGTGTCTTTATTTAAGTCTAGATTAAGAAAATATATCTCAATTAAAATTAAATAATTACGTTTTGCTATTTGACCAAAGTAATAAGTGTTTGTATTAGGACAATACGTAAAAAATTAGGTATGTACTATTTTAAGAACAAATAAACAAATAAAATAAATAATAAATAATCTAATATCGTCTTGGAGCTTTAAAGGGTGGAAATAAAAATAAATTATTATGATAAAGTAAGCAATTATGGAGTATAATAAACTAAATTAGTAGAACATTAAAATCATTTATTTGGATCAAAGACAATGCAAACAACAACTGTCGTAATAAACAACTTTATCTTAAACGTGATCAAGAATCTACCAACAGCACAGCGCAATAAACATAAAACACACGAAACATAACGAAGTTATGTTTGAAGCTAAATTTGTGGTTTTGTTATAAAAATTTATTGGCAAAACGCGAAGAAATATCTGAAAAACTGTTTTTCAAGTTTCTCGAATATTTTTTTTTTTTCATATTTTATTACTTATTAATAATTCTTTTTGAACTTATCTTAGATCTCGATCGAGATAAAATAAAATGAACTTTTATCTTCATCTTCATATCGTTTCCGCTGATGGATTCCTCAAATTTCCCCCAAACAAACAATAGGGTTCTTCCAGATAATATGAATATCCTTGAAAACGCTATAAATATTTAAAGTATATTTTTACAATTCCAACGATATAAAACACAATGATCAAAAATTTGGTTTTCATTTTATAATTTATGTTTTAAAAACACGAAATTACGAGTGACTTTTAACACCCGTTATTGGCTAATGACGTCATACCCGTCTACCGTGGAAGGCGTGAAATTCATTACGAAGTGAGCGCCTATATTGCTGTGACGTCACACCGCATGCGAGCGTTTTGCGAGCGATTTGAAAAAGCGCCATTTCAAACCACGCTAAAAAATTCATATGACATCGTAAAAATTTTTAAAAAATTCCCTTGATATTGTAATTTTTCAATCATTTTTTGGAAATAAAAAATAAAAAATCGGAAAGAACCCAATTATGTTTATTTTACATGTCTTTGCTAACAAAGCGATTGTACGTCAGTTCGCGTTCGTTTTCCCGTGTCAGGTCTATGTCTCTTGGTTCTGACGTTAACTGTTTACGGATTGTCAGAAAAAACATCATTAACAGTTTTAAAATTAATATTAATTATGGTTCTCGTCTATTTTATAATAATAACTTGTTTATATATGAGAAAAATTAAATTGACAATGTTTAATTAGTCTAACACAGATAACTTAAATCACGTCAATTAATTTTTAAAAATCTAACCTTTTTTTAATGTTTTATGAATTTAATTTGCATTTTGGTGGTTTTCTTAGATAGTTTATAACACTCAAATTACTCAATGTATGTATTATTTAGAAAAAAAAATCATACTTTACTGTAAAAATCTACTGTATCTACTGCAAATAATCCTATCAATCCTTTTATTTTAAATACTTCCAGGTCGGTTGTTCTAAGAAAACGTGCATTTCCTATTTGCAGGATAGTGCAAAAGTGATACACAGTGTTAGGTGATTGTTTCTTTGCTTGCGCTTCCATCAGACGGAATAATCTCATTAATTGCGCTCGAGTGTCTCCTCACACCGGCTGCACAAAGCTCTTTCTCCGTCTCCTCTCCTTGTTTCCTCCTTGCGTAATTCCATTCGATCCTCGGGTAACGTGACACAAAGCCATCTTGCATAATGCGCAGCAGCGAGTCCGCTTTGTGCGAGTCTGCAGGTGGCGCATGTCTCCCCGCCTGAGCCAAGTTGCCCCGCCTGACCCAAGTGGCCCCGCCTGACCCAAGTGGCCCCGCCTGACGATACTTTCGCAGGTTGCATTCCACTTAATTCGTTCCCGAGATTCTTGGATTGCAGAATTTAATCAGAAGGATGTGTGGAAGATGGGAATGAAATTGTCGCGTAAGTGGCAAATTGTCACATCTCAGTTTTACTTATATTTCAGTTAAAAATCTTGTACACTTAATGTTTAAATTCTTCTACTAACTAACTAACTAACCATCACGCCATTTCCCCAAAGGAGTAGGCAAAGAGGATAGAACGCCACACCACTCTGTCCTGGCACACTTCTCTTGCTTCCTCCACATTCATACATCTTCTCATGCACGTACGTCGATTATTCCGACTTTTTACATGCCCACTTTCAAGCACTCGTTTTACACTTGATCATGCCATGTCTTTCTGGGCCTTCCTCGATTTCTTCTACACTTTCTCTCATTCGAACCAGCGGTGCATTGGTACTGTATTGGTACTAAGGAGTACTCCAAGTTACATGAAGACAAGATGATCAGTTTTACAATTGTGTTAAAAAAAAATTTGTATAAAACCACTCATCGACTTTTCTATGTCTACCGGTTTCGAGACGTAGCCCGTCTCTTCGTCAGGACAAATACAACTGAACATCTAAAGATCTTGCCTTCATGTAACAAATGATCAAGATTCAAGGCACTCGGTGTGCCAATGCAGTGCCCTATGCACCATTGTGTGCGAATAAGGGAGAGTAGTAGTTTTTTAAATGGTTTTTTAGTTGGTTTAAATGGCGTTATGATGTTTTGCTGGTAAAATTTTGCGCTGATTTAAATATTTCCAGTTTAAACGCTAAAAGTTACGCATATCAAATATTATAATATTATAATGTTTTGCACATTGTTATAAAGTAAAACAAGTGCTTGAAAGTGGGAATGTAAGAAGTCGGAATAATCGACATGCGTGCATGAGAAGATGCATGAATGTGGAGGAAGCAAGAAAAGTGTGCCAGGACAGAGCGGTGTGCGTTCTATCCTCTCTGCCTACCCTTTCGGGGAAATGGCGTGATGGTTAGTTAGTTAGTTAGTTATATTGTTTTAACCACTTGTGCAGGGGGTAGGTAACAATAAACATTATGTTATCGTGATAAAACACTATTCATAAAAAATTACAATTATGGTTCGATGTATTTATTTATTTGGACTTGTACATAGTGTTTTTAAAAAAATATATATAATAATGTTCCCTCACTGGGATAACCCGTGGCTGCATAGTTGTGTTCCTAGTTTTGTGTCTAATTTGAGGTATATCATTTGGTTCTGTAGAGTATTTTTTATATGCACATATATAAAATCGACGATGAAGGAAAATTTCTTGCACATTGTTAATTTTTTAATTAAATTTAGTATAAAATGAGATATGTCACTCTGCCACTCGAGCGACAGAATGTAAGTACAAGATGCTCAAGGGAGTTTTGTGATGAAACTTAAAATGGCGTAAAACTTGAAATGGTACAACTTGAGATGGTATGGGTTGGTAACTTAAATTAAATGCACGCTACGAGTAAACGCGACAAGGAACATTTCACTTTAGAATTTAGGGGATGATTGCTACAATAAGACACTTCACTAGACACATTTCTGTAGAAATTAACCATTTCATAATTTTACTTTTATGAAAATGGTGCAACTACAATTGTACAATGTACATGTATAACAACTACTACTTACTTTCCCATATCCGTACCCAATGGTGCATAGGGCACTGCTTTGGTACACAAAATACAGTGTACCTTGATCATTTTATCAGTGTTCATCACAGTGCCAGTCCAAGGTATCACACATGAAATATTAATATGAAAATCACATTGAAATAAATATTGCATGTTTGCCCCTACGGGAATCGAACCCTCGACCTCATGCACGGTATCCGAATGCACTACCACTATGTTACGAGGCGGACGGTGGAAAATAAGTATTTAATTATTTTTTCAATTTTGTAGAAAAACTACAAAATATGGTTTACCTAACTTTAGTCCTTAAAATATAGCTTGATTAGAATGACAGTTCGTCACGATAGAATCTGTATGAATCAAGTCTGATACGATTGTATGGGACTTGGTTCAAACAAATACTACCATGAAATGACGTCTAACGAGTGATTTAGTAAATTAATAAACAAAAAACCATTAGTATCTCGAATGCTACACATATCAATCAATATACGAGTATATGTATATATTATATAAAATCAGCTTTAAAACCATTTAAAATTTAGAAAATTAAATAGTTTGACAGCTGTCATTCTAATCAAGCTATATTTAGCAGACTATAAACTAACCAACCATCACGCCATTTACCCGTAGGGGTAGGCAGAGAGAGGATAGAACGCCATACCACTATGTCCTGACAGACTTCCTTTGCTTCCTCTACATTCATACATCTTCTGATGCACATACGCCGGTTAATCCGACTTTTCACATGTCCACTTTCAAGTACTTGACGTACTTGGTCATGCCATGTCAATATGGTTTATGTTTGTGTAATACATCATAGGAATAAGTTATAGATATTATTTAGTGATTAGCGCATGGGCTACCGCGTATGAGGTCGCAAGTTCGACTTCCAATAGGGTCAATATAAAATATAAATTTAAATTATTTTTTTTACATATAAAATATTTCATTCGCGATGCCTACGACTGGCGTCATTTTGCCTTCATCTAAGAATTGTGAATATTCACAGCGCTTGGTATTTCCATACAGTGCCCCATGCATCATTGGGTTAATGTTGGATAAGGAAGAGTACTGGAAGTTGTAATTAACTAACTAACTAACTAACCATCACGCCATTTCCCCGAAGGGGTAGGCAGCACGCCACACCACTCTGTCCTGGCATACTTCTCTTGCTTCCTCCACATTCATACATCTTCTCATGCACGCACGTCGATTATTCCGACTTCTTACATGCCCACTTTCAAGCACTTGTTTTACTTGATCATGCCATGTCTTTCTCGGCCTTGCTCGACTTCTACATCCAGGCACAGTCGCATCATATATTTTTATAGCCGTTCTTTCATCATCCATTCGCTCTACATGACCGAACCAACGTAAAAGACCTTTCTTAATTTTGTCGATAATGCTTATCTCAGCCTTGCATTCTGCTCTAATTTCAACATTAGTGCTTTGTATTTTTATGAATCTGCTGAGGCGAACTTATGCAGTGGTATTTGCATGGTGGTTTAATTGTTTGTCCTGACGAAGAGACCGGTTAACGTAAAAAAAGTCCGCGAGAAAATAAAAATTATTTATTATTATTTTGTGTATTCTGGCACTGAAGCGTTAAACTGATCATCTTGCCTTCATGTAACAAATGATCACGATTCACTGCACTTGTTGTATAAATACAGAGCCCTATGCACCATGCACCATCATCATACCACATCCGCTTCCTATATGGAGCATATGGAATCCACAAACTGCCTACAGGCCAAGCGATCGGCGCCAGCTCGAGCGCATCCTCTCAAGTCAAGTTCACGCCCCGCAGCTCTGACGCAAGCTGCCAGCGAATTGTCAACAGTGGACGACCAGGACGCCGAGAACCTGATGCCTTGTAAAATAGGCAAGCATGGTGGCGGCTCTCGGGAGGCGTGCGTAGTATATGGCCCAGCCAGCCGAAACGCCTTCGCTGGATGACAGTAGATACTAAGGGTGGCTGTGTGTTCCTTACAAAGTCAAACCACCGCACACCTAAAATTCTTCTAAGACACCTATTCTCAAAACTCAGAAGTCTGCTGTCTTAGGCCCTGGTTAGGTGCCATGATTCGCACCGTTCGGTGTGGACAAAGGATAGTAGCAGCTGTAGTTTAATTTGAGGTTTTTTCTTCTTTAAAATGAAGAAACGTTATAATATACAGATTTATGTATTTATTTATTTACATGATATAATAGTATAACTAATAATTAATAATAACATGTCGGCCATCCAATTATATGCATCCACTAAGTTATAAATGCCCGAGTG
Source organism: Micrasema minimum (assembly GCA_022494985.1). NCBI lineage: Eukaryota > Metazoa > Arthropoda > Insecta > Trichoptera > Brachycentridae > Micrasema > Micrasema minimum. The sequence goes on from JAGVSP010000325.1 coordinate 68,213, forward strand.
TCTTTATTTTGTTCCAGGGACATTTTTACAAAACACATTTTTACAAAACACATTTTACAAAACACATTATACAAAATGAACAAGAGCGACCGGGGGTTGTGGGAGCATTTCGTAATTTGAGAAGCTTCTTCATTCGCAATAATAATTCCTGGCAACATAATGTGGCTCATTTTCTAAATAAAAACATGACAAATCGTCGGAACAATAAACGACCATTAATTCTGTTCTGCAATAAAACATAATTCGCTTTTATCGCGGCTGGTATTATTTTCAGATTAATAGACAAGAAAATATTTATCTGCACAGAACATAATACAACAGATAATCTTTTGCTATTGGTCGATTTGTTTACACTAAAGTGAATAATAAGTTTTTGAAGTGAAAACTTCTTTTGAATCGTTGGGAGTGATTTGAAACTCTATGAAACGAAAAAGCGACACTAAAAAGAGACAAATATATAGATCTATGGGATTTAGCCTGCGAGAGAATGAGATTGAACATAGTTGTATTGCGTTTCCTATTAGCTTCGTCTTCTCTTTGTGCGGTGCTTCGTAGCCTCCACACTATTGTCTATCAAGCGTTGTGCGCATGCATGTAGTAAGTTTGTAATGTATGTGTGTGTGCGCCTGCCCAGTTGTGAAAAATAGAATTGGTTCCAGGAGAATCTATTCAGAACTCATTACAAATTGGTCGCCTTCTATGCAGTAAAGAATGAATTGATTCCACTTATGATTCCGAGTAATGTAAAAGGGAATATATTAATTCCATTTCTACTTCTGAGTAGTGCAGAGTGGAATTAATCAATTCCATATTTGGTTCCAAATAATGAAGCTATGACTTCAAAAAAAACATGAATAAACAAGATAAAATTTTACGTATTAGGGTATTCCGATCAAAAACAGTAATTGACGCGGTATTTCACAGATATATTGATAAAATCGAAACAAAAACTTTTGTCTCATACTTAAGTTATCATAAGCCAATATAATATAATAAATAAATCCTATAATTATCCAACTCCTGATACTGCATTTATCTCATTCTCTCTCAACTTAGTTTTATTAAGGTTTCACTTCTACCTGGTGTGAACTGCACACATGTTTTTTTTAACCATTTCCATCGGCCGATGCGACACAAGCTTCAAAGTGAAAGTGAAATTAACGAGTGCAAAAAAATTTTAATTTATGGAAAAAATTGTAATTTTCAATTAACTCCTGCTTCGTATTATACAAAATAATGATAACTTAGTAATAATAATTCAATTCAATTCATAAAAGTATAGTATTTTTTAAAGGTTAGTGAACGACAGAAATGTCATGTATATAAAAAAAAAACACGCACCTCTCACTCAAATATCTTCAAAGAGAGGTCATGTTATTTTTTATAAAAGCTTTCAGTGAAGAAGCACTAATGAAAAATATCTGTGTCGAAACACCTAATAAAAAAGCCTCTTCTACCGCGTATCTCGAATAGTTCTGTAAGGGATGTCGGGTGAATTGGACAATACACGCTTTATCCTGACGTAATCCCGCGAACAAAAGAGAAATGTCTTCACAAACTATTGTCCAAATCTCTTAGTTACGGGAAATCTGAAATATTTTCTTTAGGGGTGGGCAGACACTGAAACTTTCCAGGGTAAATTGAATTATTATTTCATGTGTGATACCTTGGACTGGTACTGAAGCGTAAGACTGATCATATTGCCTTCATGTAATAAAAATGTTCAAGATACATTGCACTTGGAGTACCAATGCAGTGCCCTATGCATCATTGGAGCGGATAAGGGGAAAAAATATAAAAAAAATACGACCATATAAATATTATAAGCGAGTTGTTGAATTTATTGTTAATTAATATATTGTATTCTATACTCGTTAGGTTATTTTGAAATGGTTTAACGTGCATTTGTACAAAATATGCTATTTGATGTTTACATTAACTGATTTATTAATAAGCTAATAGTTTAGAAGAGTCAGAAACATTATCAACATGATATTAAAGAATATTTGGTTAAATTTTGTTAATTACTGTTGTAACTTCCATGGAGAATTATTGTACGATGTTAACTGTCCCACATCTGCTACTACTACTTTCCCTTATCCGCACCCAATGGTGCATAGGGCACTGCATCGGTACACTAAGTACAGTGTATATTGATCATTTTATTACATGAAGATAAGATGATCAGTCATACGCTTCCAGTCCAAGGTTTCACACTTTTATTTACATGTTAATGACCGCAAAGTTAATGCTTTGAATAATTATAATGCAAATAATATTTTTTAATCATTTGAGTCCATTAATTTCTTTCTCCGATTTTAATTACTTTAGATTTTTTGCGATGTTTATTTTTGCCCATCCCTACTGGGCAACGATTCTATTACTTTCTAAATTCCTTCGTTCTCTAGTAGAAATCTTCAGTCCTTGTTAATCCACTTGTAACAGTTCATTGGACAATGCATCACAACACAACGTGCCTCGGTATGGAGGAAGATATATATGTTGGCAGAAATTCTTGGCCATTGTATTCTTTAAAGGATTCGGAAAGAAAACGCTTGTGCTTTTTTATCCCCCATACATTCATGTACGTCAGGGCAAAATTCCCTTGTACTTCATGGTTCATTAAATAAAAATTTAAAAAATATGACGTAATTATTAATTCTTTTTCTAGTGAATTATCGGACTAAATTTTTATTTAAATATTTCGTTGAATCACAATTAATTTAAAGAAACCCCCTGTTTTTAATAACATTTGATGCATAACACACAAAAAACAGTACATATAAGATTTTTTTTTTAAATGTATTAAAGAATACGTATATATCTAGTGCATTATCTGATTAAAATTTGTAAAACATTAGTAGATTTTTGATTATATTAAATTCCGTGTTTTAACGAGCGCTCATCCGGGCGCTTACTACATTTTAAAGATTATCGTGTATTTTTTTTGTATACCTACGCGATGCAAATAATAATGAAAGCAAACGGCGCGACGTTTGATCGGATTTTGGTCGTGTTTTAACGAGCGCTCATCCGGCGCTTACTACATTTTAAAATTAACAAAGGGTGGACCTAGTAGCCCCTTAAGGGCGCTTTACAATCTAAGATACTGTTTAACCTAAGCCCCTATCGATAGACCATATACCTATAACTTGAACAGACTTAAACAATTACGCATTCTGGGAATTTGTGTATGAGATTTTAAAATAGTGTTCATAGTTTCAAATTGTACAAACATAGGTATTCTACAAGTCAGGATTGATCAGTTGCCGCCTTTACGATTATCGTTCCGGAACATAAAACATGTCAAAAGTTTCAATTTTCGATCCTAACAGTGTAGACGAGTCATCTTCCTACCCCAGCGCTTCGATTCTGTAAGTGTTTTTAAACTACTACGCATACGTACTGAATTCGTATGCGCAGAAGTGTCTAAAACCTTAGAGAATCGCACCGCAGAAAAGCAAAAAAATACAAATCTACTAAGCGTTCCCAGAAGATATTGTTTTGAGATATTAGCATGATAATATACAGGGTTAAACAAAACTCGATGTACAAGCGGGAAACCAGTAAATATCAACTTAATATTTGGAAGTCGATTTTTTCTTCATCAATTTAATAAATTTAAACCTTAATTTTTTGAACAAAATTTGAGTCAAAGATGATTTTTAATCGATTTTTTTTTGCAATTAAAGTATGTTATCAAAAAAAAAAAAAAAAAAAAAAAAAAAATATGATAAATATATCATAAACGCGTTTTAATAAGAATTTTGAGCAATTTTATTATAGTCTCCATATAGGATGTAGATTCACAGGTTTTCCGGGTTATATAAGCAGGAGTTTTGATTACACCTGTATAATGTCAATATTAGTATCTATTTCCTTTGCACTATACGTCGCTTAGAGAGTTTTGTATAACCACCGCACCGTCGATATGTAAAACATGGCAAAAAGTTCCAGTTCTCCTATTAGTGTAGTACATGAGTCATCTTCCTACCCCAGAAGGGAAGGGTGAGAGAAGAACGAATCTATTAAGTGCTACCGGAACATAAAAAAACTTGTCCCGTTTGTTGGAAAAGTTTTTTTTATGAAAAGATCCGTAATGCTTTGTAGTTTTTTCTACCATAAATCAGTCTAACGGTCTGAACACGGATTTTCAATCGAAGTTAGAATTGATTGGACTGGTTTTTTGTTATCTTGATTTCCAACTATCGAGTAAGGGCAGAATTAGAACTTATTGAATGAAATTCGACAAATTGCTTTCAAATATCTTTTATCTTCCGTAGTCCGAAAATTAATACTATACATGAAGAAAAAGTCGAAAAACTATGTTTTTATCTTGGTCACAAAAATAAACGAAACATCGGCAGAGACAATCAGACCAGCGCCAGCGAGGTGGATAGGAGGTATAAATTCTTCTTGGGTGGCTTTTGGAAAGCTTTAAATTCCACATTCCGAAGCTCCACATCCCCAACTCCCTCAAAAACTCGAGTGTTCAAACCAATTGCATTCTGCCCGTCCTTACTTATGGCGCAGAAACATTGAATCTAACCAAGCAAATCCTCCCATAAGTGCATGCAAGTTGCACAGAGGAGCATGGAGAGAATTATGCTTGGACTAACATCAAGACCGAAAAAAAGGAACGATTTGGATCCGACGCCAGACAAAAGTGTGCGATCTTGGTTGGAGTGCAACTGCTTGTTTTGAAGTGGAAATGGGCCGGTCACATAGCCAGAATGACGGACGACAGAATGAGATGGGTGGACGACATCAGGAAGTCTGCTGGAAAACAGTGGATGGGGGCGGCGCAGGATCGGGAGAAGTGAAGACGGCAGGAGGAGGCCCATGAAATGATAATAATTGAAGAAAAAAAATTAAGCTTAGGTTCAAAATTCTTATTACATATTCGACTCCGAATGTGATTTTCTAGTTTTCGAGTTGCACTACGAGTTAAATGGGTATAAAAATATTTATTTCAGACTGAAAACTTCTCATAGAAAACTGTGCCATGGCGTATTTCTTTCCCCGCAAAAACAAGACGAGGTACAAAAAAGCGAACGAATTTTTTGTGTTCCTACGATTGGCGGAATAGACGGTGTACAGTGAATGTGGGGCAGGGGTGTGGGTGAGGTGAGGGTGCAGGGGTGGAGGAGAAGTGATGGTTCGCCTTTCCATAAATCAAAAGTTCAGCAGTTAATTCCAGACGACAGGTGAGAGTGAACTAAGGTCCCACTTGTTCAGGGAAAACGACAACAGTGAAGTATGTGGTGGAGCAACGTCTGCCATTTGTAGTGCATGGATTTTGTATAAACCGGTATTAAATTAGACCATTTTTACATCGGCATATTTCCAAAATCTTGTAGGTTTCATAAATTCACTGCCTCTGTTATCTTCGGCTATAACTCAGCTGTCCACTTTTTATAACATTCTGTTTATATCACGCAACTGTCATGCTATTTCCGGTCAACTGTCAAATTTATATCGTAGAACTGTCCGACACTTTACGCTAATTTCTGACTTATAAATTCTAAAATGTGGCTTCACAGTAGAACATAAAGGACATTAAAGGTGTATGCATCCCCACAAAATATCATATAACGGCAAAATTTTTGGGAAACACGACTGTAACGTTATGTTGGCATTTGACGTCTAAACCGTTATCGCTTTTCTGTCATATTTAATCGCATTGGATAGAAAGAGAGGCTTTATGACTATCTAGTTAGTGATGCACCCTTGACTTTATCATTTTTCTTCATACAAAACAGTTTTTCAGTAAAATTATAATGGTTTGTGTTCGCATGTAAGAAAGATAAATGTGTAAATTTATGACTTGCATGTTTCACAAGACGCGAGTCATGTGACTTGATTTCCCAGCGGAGGCGTACTCCTTCGGCCGCGCCGTGTCGTGTCATGTACGATCATCGTGGATACAGACCCTTAGGACATTGCCATCGTGCTTATTACCCCTAACCGAGGTGACGATCGCCCACAATGTTACAATGAAGCAAACTTTTAAAGTGAAAACTGGCCTCGGGAGATATTAGCAATCTGCAAGATTGAAAAAAGTGGAATAGAAATGAAACAAGAAAAAGCTCTAAGCATATGGCAATCTGAAGAGAGTGGGATAAGTAATCTTGTCTTCATGTAACAAATAATCAAGATTCACTTTAATGAGCTTTTGAACCAAAATTTTCTGTCAATGCAAAAAAATTAAAGCAAAGAATCACAAAACCATGAGTGCAATCTGTTGTAAAATCTGATAATTAATAAACAAGATACAATCATTTATCTATCATACAAAATCTTTACAAAAATAATATTTTAAATGATTGTATCTATGTTATTAATCATTCGAATTTATAAACAAATTGCGCCAAAAAATTTGGTTTAGACGCTTATTGGTGTACCAATGCAGTGCTTTATGCACCATTGGGTGCAGATAAAACAAGAGTAGTAGTAGTAGTAAGCAATCTTCGGTCGACTTATTTATATTAAAAACCAAAGAAATCATGATTATTTTTCGAATTTATCTAATGGTTCCAGGTTTATTCTTGTCTGTCCATGGTGTGGTAAATAAATGCATGAGGTCACGGGTTCAAATTCCAACGGGGTCAAGATGAAATATTATCTTTTATGTAAAAAATTTTTATTTATGTGACATAGGCTGGCGCTGAAGCGTAAAACTGATAATCTTGCCATCACGTTAAAGATGATGAGACTCACTGTACTTGATGTACTAATGCAGTGCTCTATTCACCATTGAATAAGAAAAAAGCAGTAGCAGTATTTTATTTCAATAAAATCTTGTCACATCACAAATCTTTTAAATCCTTTAGGACTTGATTCTATAGGTTTTGACGTGATAACGTCTAATAAATCGGTGAACGCCGGCTGCACGGACGATAAAGCATGACTCATCTCTCTTCCACTCCATCGGGCGATGCGTCCGAGTAGAAAGGAAAACAGCAGCAGCACACAAGAAGAAAAAACAAAAAAAAATTTATGGAAAAAATTGTAATTTTCAATTAACTCCTGCTTTGTATTATACAAAATAATGATGATTTAGTAATAATGATTCAATCCAATTCATAAAAGTATGCTATTTTTCATCAATGTTTTCTTATGACGTTATCACGTAAAATTATCGTCCGTAAACTTTACAGACAACTAAAAGTTTTTTAAAACACGCTAAAAATGGCGGAAAATTCAAAATAAAATTGCATTGTGCTTCTCAAACATTATTTCGGTAACATTCTCAAGTTGGGGTTCGGTAAGAGGGGGGAGGTGTTGTGTTAGTACGTCACGTGATTCATGGGCGACGCTAGCGCCGCCTGGAGACGAAAAAACACACTCAGATTGTCAACACGAACTGTTTGTTTAGGATTCCGGAGCAATTTTCTAGTACATTTCTACTCTATTTGTGTCCAGTTTAGGGCGAGGGAGACCCATCAACTGGATTCAAGCTCAGTTTTTACAGACAGATTTTGCTCTTTTTCAACATTGCTTTTGAAACTTTAAACAGGGAGTTACTCGTAAAACAATTGTAGAGCCAGCGCTGTAAATGATATTTTCCAAGCATACTAATTGATTATATAAATATATCTAAAAAATTTTCTTGCTTATGTACATAAAAACTTTTGGTTGTCTGTAAAGTCGGTTTACGGATGATAAATTTTACGTGATAACGCCATAAGAAAACATTGATGAAAAATAGCATCCTTTTGTGAATTTATTTGAATAATCATTATTTTGTATAATACAAAGCAGGAGTTAATTGAAAATTACATTTTTTTCCATAAACTATCATTTTTTTGCACTCGTTAATTTCACTTTCACTTTGTAGCTTGTGTGCTGCTGCTGTCTCCCTTCTACTCGGACGCATCGGCTGATAGAGTGGAAGAGAGATAGATGCGTCATAAACCGAACGCTTAGGCCGATCGTGCCTCTCTATCGCTTGTTCCGCGCTCTCGCTTGCACACTCGGCTCAGGTGGAACGTGACAATGAGTCATGCTTTTTGTGTGTGCAGCCAGCGTTCATCGATTTATTAGATATTATCACGTCAAAAAAGTGTTTCTTTTTAAACCTTAAAAATGCTGTACAAAAAAGGAGAAAATATAATGTTTATCGTCTGATGGCCCATATTTTTTAAATGCACGACGATTTGCAACAGTCTCATTGCACAATCGTGCAGGTATTCATTGACTTAAATGCTATAAAGTCGCTTAACATTGCATGTGGTATAATGTATTCTTGTTCTGGTCACAGTTGGCGTGTCTATCTTTATTATTAATCTATCGGTCGGTTCATCAGCCCCCTGGACGTCGGGACGCCTGGCGCCGGCACCGCGACGCCCCCCACTTTGCTACGAGACAAGTCTTCACATGGTATTTAATGGACTCAATAATTTCCGTTTATATGATAAATAAATCTTTAGGGCAATCGGATAGTGACAGGACTGTGAATGTCCGATAAACTTCCATCCATCAGCTACATCCGGAAGATGGTCATCGACGTTCTAACAGGATCCTGCAGGCGTAAAGAAGAGGCAGCCCGGGTTCAGGCTCTCTCGAGGCATCCGGAGTACATGCCCAAGCCAGGTCAACCTGACGTGGGAGGAGGCGATAGGGCAGCTGGCGATAGGGTTTCCTTTAGGGATCTTGTGATGTCCACATGCTCCACATAGGAGCGAACGTGGTAAAAGAAGAGGAAGAAACTTCCATAGTCCCTTAACATATATTAGAATATAGTGTATTTTTGTTTCTTGTAAAATCACATTCTAAATTAATATCTACAATTTGAAATAAGTCATCACTTCGAAACATCATTCCATACCCGTTCCCTATGAGGAGCATATGGATTCACAAACTGCCTCCAAGCCAAGCGATCATCTTTCCCAAGTTAGTTCCACGTCCCGCAGTTCTGACACAAAACTACCGACGGATAGTCAACATATTTAATATATTGCATATATTTATTTTTCGAAAAATGAACCAGCGTATTTTTTCTTCTTCGTCAAGGTGGAGCAAGTGGCATCACAAGACGCCTCCAGGAAGCTCTGGAATACTCTCGCCTCTTGCCATGTCAATCTCGCATCCCTCAGCTCTACCGAGTACATCAAAAGATTGACATTGGCGGGTATGCCAAGACAGCGAGGTGTAAAGAAGAGGCGGCTCGGGTTTGGGACTCTCCCGAGACAATCGAACTCGCGTTCTCATACATACTCCTGTTACAATATACTTAGTGTAAATGCGTCCTAACTAGACTATACACGTACAGTTAGCATCATTAAAGCTGTCTGGCTAATTAAGCGACGATGGATCGTGGCAGAAAGTGATGGCAGATAAAAATACACGGCAGCTAAATAGTGGGAAAATAAATAAAAAGTTTGGCTAACGCATTGCGAAAAAATGTTGCAATGTTTTACGAAATATGTGGCAATGAAAGCTATTTGTGTTTTTTACTGGGCTGGCTGCTACTGCTTCCATTAATAATAAAACTGGGCTATTAGATTATTCGTAAATACAGTAAGGTTCTTGTTGTAATGATGAATTTCGTTTAAGTAATTTTTCGATATAGTAATTTTAGTAATTTAAACAAATTTCAACTTAATGAAGTGTTTTCATTTAAAATTACGCTTGACACACAAGTTATCACATATACAGGGTGTAACAAAACTCGATGTACAAGCGGGAAACTGGTGAATCTACATCGTATTTGAAGACGAGTGTGTAATATGACTTTTTAATCTGAGCTTAATCCTCTTATAAGTATGGCAGATTAAGTAAAATTGGTCAAATACTTATAAAAACGCGTTTTTAAATTTTGTTTTCTTTATGGATAGTATTAATTTGACTAAATATATGATATTTAATAACAACAAAAAAATATCGAAAACAGAATCATCTTCGTACTCAATTTTCTCGAAAACTAAGGGTCAAATCTAAAAATTTCTATTCTACAAAATATTATGTAGATTTACTGGTTTCCCGCTTGTACATCGAGTTTTTTGTTACACCCTGTATACAGGTATTTATGTATATACATAAATACCTGTATACTGTAAAACATGGAACTCTGGAAACGAATGTGAGTTATCTAGGCGTATACAGGGCTTTAGCCACTTGATGTACTACAACATTCCCCATTCCGCCTATCATCTGACAACCACATATGACAACTTCCGAAAAGTTCTATATATATTGAATTTGTATAGAACCTTCCACATTTGAGTTTTGATGACAAATTTTTGAAACTTCTAAATATGTTGAGTTTGTACAGAAGCATCCACATGTAAGTTGGTTTTTCGACAGATTTTAATATTTTTTTCTCTAGTGACATCTGTTAGGAAGATGGTTAAGCATTTTTTTGGCAAATCTAGCTTTAATAATATCTGATATCAGCCCAGCATGGGTATAATCCAGTTATTTGTCTACAAGTATTTGTACATATACGTTCAAAATGTTGTTGTTATAAATATATAAGTCCAATTTAAAAGATTCAAAATGTACAATACCTTTACCTGATAACGTCAAGAAAATTAATAAAATTCATGAAATTGTATTAGACATTTCGAATACCAATACACTGTAACGTTATTTTACATAACTAAATCTCCGCCTCGTAGCACTTGGCTACCGTGAATGAGGTCGCGAGTTCGATTCCCGCAGGGGGTCAGCATGAAATATTTATTTACTTGTGATTTTCATACTAATATTTCATGTGTGATACCTTGGACTGGTACTGAAGCGTACAACTGATCGTACTACCTTCATGTAATAAAATGATCAAGATAACTTATGCAGTGCCCTATGCACCATTGGGTGCGGATAAGGGAAAGTAGTAGTAGAAGTAGCGATATGAATACATACATTTAGTTCATCAATACTATAAACTTCAACGAAAAATTTCGCTAACAAATCTGAATTTTTCAACTTAGATATACATAAATACCTGTATACTGTAAAACATGGAACTCTGGAAACGAATGTGAGTTATCTAGGCGTATACAGGGCTTTACATTTTCGATTTTTTTATTGTCTTCAAATAATTGATTAATTCTAGTATTAAACTCGTGAATGTTGCGATTCAACTGAACCATTGTCATAGAATATTCAGGTAGTAGACCATTTACCATTATTTTATGAATATATAAACGCCATTGTATTTGAATCAACTGTCTCACTGTGGTCCATTCTGTTGGCATTAGAAATTGTACCGACCGCGACCCTAGAATCGCATTGCATTATATCAAGATGCAGACACGAGGTGATTTATTGTCATGCAATGCACCAACGTGCAACTTCACGTTACCTGCACAAGCTCTATAGAGCCATAGCTGCACTAACTGTCGTTTAACTTTGGGAAGATATTTCCAGGATTTGCGAAACTTCCGACATCTCATCTTGAAAAATGTCATTTTAAACTTGGATGGGAATTTATGAGAATTTCATGTTTAAATGCAGAATTCCAAATGCGACGTGTTTGGTATTTATGGAAAACTCGGGACGAAAATACCCGGGTATTTTTGACTAAATAAAGTAGCCTAAACTGAAATGATTCATTACCCATATCCCATATCAAAGAAACACAAATGATTATACTTGAGGTTAGACTTGTAAATTATACCATGTTATGTTTACATTACAAGATGTTGATTGATATTGCATTTATTTTGTAGAACTCCATGATATCTTATGTTAAAAAAAAAAAACTTTTTTTTTTTTTGTTCTACGTGATTTTATTATCAAGTTAGTGACAATTGTTTCGCCTTGTAAGGGCATTATCAAACTGTGGCGTTGAAACATTTACATTCTTATTTTATACAATATTGGCTTATTAGTTACAGTTTTAAAGAATAGGGAGAGGAACATCTGTGGATTTTTACGGAAATTCCGGATTTCAGTTGGTCTTTAATCTCTTTTTGTGTGAATTTTATTACTTTACCTACTCACTAGTCAAGGAATTTCGCTAATTCACAGATGTTATTTTATATTATCTGTTATTATTATATCTGTTATATAAAATAACATCTGTGAATTAGCGAAATTCCTTGACTAGTGAGTAGGTAAAGTAATACGATTCACACAAAAAGAGATTAAAGATTAACTGAAATCAGGAATTTCGTAAAAATCCACAGATCCTCTCCCTTTTCTTAAAAAACTGTAACTAATAAGCCAATATTGTATAAAATAAGAATGTAAATGTTTCAACGCCACAGTTTGATAATGCCCTTACAAGGCGAAACAATTGTCACTAACTTGATAATAAAATCACGTAGAACCAAAAAAATCGTTTTTTTTATTTTAACATAAGATTACAAGATGTATATTATGGCGAATGCTGACTACAAACTTGTAATTTATTCTTCCTCGGTTTGTTTTTTGTTCTTATAGGTTTTTAAAGTAAATTATGAGAAGTTTACTAATAAACGTAGATTCCATTAAATGGTGGTATGCTTCATTCAATTTCACGTAAATTATTTATATAAATTATCTCGACATTGAAATTACGTGTCCAAAAAACAAGAACACAAAACGTTATCTCATTTTAGATTGTTTATTATCCAGCCAGCTTTAAGTAAACACTTCAGAAAAATATTAAAGATTTTAAAAGTTAATTTAAAATAATTCTTTAAGTCAAATAAAACTTGTTGCCACACTTCCACGATTTTTTTTTGTTTCCAGAGATTAAACTTAAGAAAACTTAACCTGAGAAGTAAGTAATTTAAATGTATTTAAAAAAATTATGTTGAAGATACTTTTGTTAACATATAAAGCTACTGTTTAAGAATCAGAAAATATTATGAAAATCATATTTTTTAGTCAGTTAACAAAAAAAAACTTTGAATTCAGTATCGTTAATAGAACCCATTTTAATAAAAAAACATGTACTTTTTATTTTCATGTTTTATTATTTTTATTCCTATAATTTTTACAAATTACGCTCACCTATTCACAGCTGGTCGGGCTGGACGAGGGGAGGGAGTGCGCGCGGTGGGGGGGTGCGCACGCCGGACGGCCGGACGCTAGGCCGGGCCTAGGGGTGACCAAGTCTTTACTATTTCTGAGGAATTATTTGCGTGCACTTTTCTTTTTTTTTATTTGAGAAACGACATGTTTTTTTATTGAAATGGGTTCTATTAACGACACTGAATTCAGGGTTTTTTTTTGTTAACTAACTAACTAACTAACCATCACGCCATTTCCCCGAAGGGGTAGGCAGAGAGGATAGAACGCCACACTACTCTGTCCTGGCATACTTCTCTTGCTTCCTCCACATTCATACATCTTCTCATGCACGCACGTCGATTATTCCGACTTCTTACATGCCCACTTTCAAGCACTTGTTTTACTTGATCATGCCATGTCTTTCTCGGCCTTCCTCGACTTCTACATCCAGGCACAGTTGCATCATATATTTTTTTTGCCGTTCTTTCTTCGCGCTTATTGGTGCAAGTCACGTGGTGTGAGCCAGTTCAAAAATTGACGGTATTACACGCGTGAATTTTTATTCATATTTTAATAATTTTTTTAAGAAATTAGAATTGAGTTTTTTGAAAAACTTTATTAAGATTTTTTTCTCAGATTTCAACTATTCTAATGCGTATTTTATACGGGACAGTAAACTGTCCAGTCTGTCAAAAGACAAAAGACACGCTAAATATGTGTATTTTTTAAGCGCCATCTTGTTATTATCGTATGTTAACACACAGGAAATTGTTAATATAGCTAATAATGTAAATATGTTATTTGTTATTTACGTTTTTCAAAGCATTCAATATATCAATATCTACTTAAACGTTTAAATAAATAAATTCATTGTCAGGTCAGCCAAACGTCGCGCGGACCATTCAATATTCCGCTCAGTTTTCGCTTTATACGGGACAGTTTGCCAACTGCAGAACAAACTGCACAGTTTTCTGTCTCGTATAAAGTACGCTTAAGGACGTTATAAAAATTACCCAGATTTGAGAAGCTCCATCCAAATGCCATAAAAATTCCCAGAAAACTAGCGACATGATAATAAAACTGAATGTTCTCTATTCCAGGAACATCTCGAAACTGTTGCTGAGAAAAGCGAACAATGATTTTACTAGGACATAAAAGAACTGGAGACTGTAGTAAGAGATATGAAAGTAAACATGAGTGATGCTGGTCAAAGGGATGAGATGTAAAGTTTAGTGTAAGTGCAAGGAAAATGTAGAAGTTTTACGATGGAAAAGGATTGTTTCAATCTAGACAAAAGATAAGTAAAAAAATATTTCATCATCATCATACCATATCCGCTCCCTATGTGGAGCATATGGATTCCACAAGCTGCCTCCAGGCCAAGCGATCGGCCGCCAGCTCCCGTGCATCCTCCCAACTCAAGTCCACGTCCCGCAGCTCTGACGCAAACTGCCAGAGAATTGTCAACAGTGGACGAGAACCTGATGCCTTGTAAAATAGGCAAGCATGGTGGCGGCTCTCGGGAGGCATACGTAGTATATGGCCTAGCCAGCCGAAACGCCTTCGCCGGATGACAGTAGATACCAAGGGTTGCTGTGTCCGTTCCTAACAAAGTCAAACAACCGCACACCTAAAATTTTCAAGACATGTATTCTCAAAACCCAGAAGTCTGCTATCTTGGTCCATGGTTAGGTCCCATGATTCGCAGCCAAAGAGGAGAACGGGTGTGATGCAGGCGTTATAAAGGCGGGATTTTGTTTTAACCGAATAAACATCCGATCTCCAGACAGCTTTCATACTGTTGCCGAACTCGTTTATTTATTTATTTCATTACAGGTAACTCTACAATGTGACATTATCCATCCTTTTACATTTTATCATAATAATTACATACACGGTTTTATTGCACATCAATTACAGAATTACACAGCATTGTTATTCTCGTACACAATTTACAGGTTTAAAAAGCTTTAAGTATTTTGCATAAATATGTTCGATCAGGAGCTCAATCACAGATGACTATCGACGTAGTTAAAAACGTGCTAACTATGTGCTAACGCTAACCATTTGACCGATCATCACAATGAACATAGAATATCATACCACGTTCGCGTTGCCGAGCACCATAGATGATAATAAATATCGCGGCTAAACGTCAAACGTCAAATCAAGAAAGTCAACGCGCGTGTCGTATTGTTTATTATGTCGACTGCTTTTCTCAATATTTGGCTTGCCGAACGCCGGCTAAATGCAATACGGCACTCGAGAAAGATGGAAAGAAGATATGTGCGAAGAAGATATATCTCGGGAAATGGCTCGCGACTTGATGCGCTCGTTTAATAATCCCGATCGATAACTTGTAACGCGTGTTCCATTGTGACCGCGAAAAAGTTAAACATCCATGGTAAGAAATCGTTATCACGTCGCTTATTACCGCGTCGATAGTGATCTGTGATCGAGCAACCGAGGTTATAAGAAGTTATAGTTCCTCTTGAAAGATTTCAAGTTCCTCATTGAATTCACCACATTTAAATCATTAAATACATTAATATTTATATGTTTTTTCTATGTCATGTTTCTAAAATGTCATTGTACAGTCTTAACGCGAGATAAGGAATTAAAGTGCGCCATGTTATTGTAAAAAGTTTAGACTACATTATTATTGAAATGCAATACAAGTAATTTGTGATTTTTGTCCGTGCAACAAAAGCATCCTAACTGACCGAACGCAGGCGCAGGCGCAGTACGCATTATACCAGGAGTCAAGAAATCTCAGGTCTTGTAAATTGGTTATAATTTCGTACTAAGGCTCGCTAACCACCTGTTGTATGGCGAGGTAAGGACAGCGCGTACCGGGGGAGCAGATTGCAAGCGGGATGTGTTTATCACGAGAAACATGTTACAGGTAAAATATTATAATGAGGAACACCTGTCCTTGGTCATGCTACCCTGGTAGATGTTTATTGTTAATGTCTGGGATTTATTTTTGATAAACTTAGGCAGCTGGCGGCCGATCGCTTGGCTTGGAGACAGTTTGTGGAATCCATATGCTCCACATACGGTATGATGATGATAAATTAGGAAGCGGAGAAAAAATATCATATTATTACTCTTTTATATATTGTACTGAACAATCCTAACGCCCCAAATTTACCCGCGTGAAAATCATTTGTCGATTCACGGATTATAGTTCTTCTGCTATACCTGCCCATAGTTCTTCCTTCTACTCCAAGTCCTTTACAGTGCATGCAGCTTCACTATTGAATCAACTTCCAAACGCTATAAAGAAATCCGAAACTTCTTTTAAAAAAACATTTCCTATCTCTTAATTAATTTTATTCCTGTTTTTACCTCTCTTCTATCCTAGGCAGATATTGAGTGTGATAATATTAAATAATATATTATTATTATTATGGATAATTTATACAGCGCCGTTTTCGTATAAATATACCTCAAGGGCGCTTTAAATATTGAATTTAACGGCTCGGGAAATTTAAAGTGAGTGAAAACTCAATTTCTGAGTTTCTACTCATAGTGGTATTTTCTAATACCATTATCAAAAGATTTTGAAAAGATATAGGTCTCAAGTTTTTTACGAAACATCACTTCACTTCTGGTGGGAGAGCATTCCAAGCCACAGGGCCCGCAACCGCAAAAGCGCGCTCTCCGAATTTTGTGCGCTGATTACGGATCGGTACTAAAACCCTGCCTATAGCTGTAGATGTAGCTGATCGAAGTGTGAGACGTCTTTCAGCTAGTTCATCTGGAATGCAAAGCTCTTTAAAATAGTCTGGAGCGGCATCATGCATGGCTTTGTACATTAGTCAACGGAGTTTGTATTGTAACACCTTTGTGGAAAGCGCAGCCAGTGTAGTTTCTTTAGCATTGGAGTGATGTGGTCGAACTTAGAAATTCCGAAAATAAGTCTAGCTGCAGCGTTCAATACTATATAAGTATGTACTGAAAAGTGTTTCTTTCTATTATTGCGTTTACGTTAAATTCCTGCACTGCTTTATTTTGTTGGTTGGTTGGAAGAAATTGCCAACTGGACAATACCCGCTAATGTACACCACTTTTTTTTTTTTAATTTATAAAAAGAACATTAAATAGAAAAAAGTTAAGAATTTTCTTTTTTTCAATCTAATGCTCCCTAGGAATTTTTACAATAAACTTATTTAGGACAAATAAAAAACACATATTCATTTTATTCTAATACGCACAGACATCGCTTAGATCACAAAATCAACACAATAATATACAAAAAACAAAACCAATCCAATGAAAACATAAAACCTAAAGAAACAATAAAGTGACTTATTACAGTAACAGCAAAACCATATATTATATCGATGCAAGTAGAAAAGGTATCATTCAAAATACTTATTGAAATAATATTTCTTCAAATCAGAGGTCCTGTTTCGATAGTTAGATACAGGGATCTTAAACATGTAAGGTAACAAATTAAATTCTATGTATTTTAGAGATCTTGTACCGAATTTGGTTGTATTTGCAGGTTCAACATGTTCAACGGATGTTGTGCTTTATGTACAAAACCTAAATAATCAAATCAATGATGAACAAAATATAATAACTTTCGATCCAGATTAGATGGGAGAGCCTTCACAAGTCCTATCTCCATCGCATCGCCTTGTCCCTCGCGGCGTAATAGCTGTCCCACGTAGAGAATAAAACTCGTTTTGGGACATTTAAGTGGCTCGGCGAGCCCAAAGCTCTTCCCTTACTAAATATTTAATAGAATATAAAACGCCTACTTTACATTCTGACGATAAGTGTCACTTCGCGTACTGCGGCTTCCCGCTGAGGCTGATAATGACGTCACTGGATACAACCAAATTCGACGATCTATCTAAACCACTACTACTCTTCCTTATCCGCACCCAATGGTGCATAGGGCACTGCATCGGTACACCAAGCGCAGCGTACTGAAGCGTAAGACGATCAGTCATACACTTCAGTACCAGTCCAAAGTATCAAAAAGAATAAATAATACACTTTTGACGTGTAATTATATTTGAATGCATTGTATTTTAGCGGGTGATTGGGAAAGTGACATGAAATAAAAATAGCTGAAAAACTCCAGCAAAAAATTATTAATGCACATCTTCTTCTTCTTT
>JAGVSP010000326.1:0-73237 GCA_022494985.1 Micrasema minimum
TTGCTTCAAACTTTACCTGAATCCTTGTTTTATCACTGATAAAAAAAATTGTGGGTGCTCAGACATGTAAACTAGTTTTGAAATTTTTAATATCTAATATGGGCCACAGTAATGTGCATGAGAAGATGTATCAATGTAGAGGAAGCAAAGGAAGTCTGTCAGGACAGAGTGGTATGGCGTTCTATCCTCTCTGCCTACCCCTACGGCGAAATGGCGTGATGGTTAGTTAGTTACATCATCCAATATCGTCACGTGTCTCCATTTTGCATAGCCTGAAACGATTTTTACATTTATAACTTTCTTTCCTATCTAAGGGTCCGTGAAACATCCGCCAAAGGCTCTGTAACATACAGAAAACGAGGCCCTCCCTTTGCGTCCCTTCCTTGCACTCAAAACGAATATATTGAGCGTCTGAATCTTTTATTTGCAGCGAACTTCGTTCCCAAAGCCCGGGAATTTAGTAATAAATTATCCCAGCATGTGCTATGTAAAAAGTTTTTATTAGCGCCCCCCGCCTTTTTGTTCATCCACATCAATTTAGCAGGAAAAAGACAGTAACCACAAAAAATATTAATATTAATATGCACGATACGGAGGTTCCTGGTTCGATTCCCGGTGATTACAGAAAAATAAAAAATGATCTCCTCAATCCTCGTATTTGTGATATTTTTCCCCTTTGTTGTATCATTTTTTTAAATTTTTTTTTTTCTCCTGGCGTGTTGAGATGGTTAAATAAAAAAGCTTTAATTTTGCCGTTAAATATTTATTAAGATAATTAAGAATGTTGTTGATTGTTCTTTATAATAACATTACATGGTTTTTTGTAATTTATATCTTAAATAATCTCGGATAAGTCAGTTTTCTTTAATTTATTATAAAGATATACAAAACAGATAAAACCCGAAAGGAGCTATAATTTTTCTTGTATTTTCATTATCAATAATACGCGTATTTACTGAAAAATGTAATAAAATATAGATAGTTAAAACATTCAGAAAATGTCTTATTTTCTATAACGGCATATTCTATTATATAACAGCATAAATACATACATTTATAAAGCATTAATAGAAATAAAATTACTACAACTCTCCCTTATCTGCACCAAATGGTGCATAGGGCACTGCATTGGTACACCAAGTGCAGTGTATGAGTGAATCTTGATCATTTGTTACATGAAGGCAAGATCTTTGTGCTTGGTGTTATATGATCACTCTTACGCTTTAGCTCTAGTCCAAAGTATTATAATGTAGAACGTAAAATATTTTTTATAATCACATTAAACAAACTTTCTTATTGCAAAAGTACCCAAAAAATTATAAAGTTATAGAGTTGATTATCCAGTTTTTCTTGTCTACTGCTGTAAAAATAACTCAATTACACAAACAAAGGTGTATTTTGTGGTTAACAATCTTTTTCCTTAACACATTCCGTGTATTTTGCATCAGCTTTGAGCGTTTGTATAGAAATGTTTTCTCTCTAAGGCGGAGTCTATCGGGGATTAATTAAATTACTCCAAAAAAGTCCGTTTACTTTTTTCAAACCGGATGGAATTTCGTTATCCAATTTCTCAAACTCTTTTTACAAGAATAAACTTTAATAATTCGGTGTGATGACTGATGACACTAAATTCTATTTAACAAGATTAAAAGGATCAACAGAGTCCAGCGATTTTAGAAGATCTCTTTTTTTATAATTCATAAGTTATTTCATGAAATCATGAGTTCTTTCAACTTAAACCCATTTCTTTAGTCACCAAGGCTTTAATAATACTTTTATAATAAGCTTTGAAGTCTTACATAACATATCATTAAATCTATAAAAACTACTCTTCGCTTCGCTTCCATACTTAAGGGTTGGTACCAGAACTCCATTATGCACTGCCAATTTAGCCTCTTTTGATAAGCACTTATTAGATACTACATAAAAAACATTTTTTTAAATATTTTACCTGTAATGTTGAATACAACGTTCTATGGTACTCAGGTTTTATTTACACATAAGCACAAACAGTAAAGCGTTTTGGAACGCCATTTTATCAAAAAGGCATAGCAAGTTACCTGACATCAAATCGGGGCTTTCACGTGAGACTTGCGCTTTAGACAACATGCCGTAAAAGCGTCTCGTGCTATGTCACGGTTGCACCAAGATGGCGGGCGTTGCTCACGACTCACGGCTAATGTATTGCCTCTGATTGAGACAATAGAATGAATTCAGCGTGATCTAATTTAAATTAGGCTTGCAGCTCTTCAGGCTCCGTTCTGTGCAGTAATTATCGTTCACCAGTTCCACGGGGTTATTTAACCGCGCCATCTGAATAGATTTCGAGTGCACGTCGTAGGTGAACGGAGTAGGTACCTCAATTTTCAGACTTAATTAGGAATGTATTGTTATTAGGAATTCTCTGGTTGCGGATGGGGTGTTTGAAAATTTATTTACTCGTATAAGAGCTGTGTGCTTTTGGGCGGGAAATCAATAGAATACTATTAGAATAATCAATTGGTAATGGTACAAGTGCAGTGACTTTCGATGATTTATTGCATGAAGGAAAAATTATCATTCTTACGCTTCAGAGCCTGCGCTTTGCTTAATTACAATATTTAAAATATTAAATTAACTTTTATTTGGTGCGAATTTATGCGACCACCATACATATTTTTTTCACTTGTATGTAATTTTAGGTGATTTTATGATAATTCTTGATGCATTAATGCTTGTTTGCCTCGTAGCATAGTGGTAGCGTATTTGGCTACCGTGCATGAGGTCGCGGGTTCGATTCCCGTAGGGGGTCAACATGAAATATTTATTTACATGTGATTTTCATATTTATATTTCATGTGTGATGCCTTGGACTGGTACTGAAGAGTATAACTGATCATCTTACCTTCATGTAAAAAAATGATCAATACACACTCCACTCGGTGAACCGATGCAGTGGCCTATGCACCATTGGTTGCGGATAAGGGAAAGTTGTAGATGTTGTGATGATAATAATATTTGACGATAAAAATGTGAAGAAACAGTAAACGAGCGTGATACTTGATCATGCCATGTCTTTCTCGGCCTTTCTCGACTTCTACATCTAGATATACTCGCATCATAGATTATTTTAGCCGTTCTTTCATCATTCATTCGCTCTATCTAACCGAACCATCGTAAGATACCTTTGTTAAATTTGTCGATAATGCTTATCTAAGCCTAGCATTCTGCTATAATTTCGAGAATTTAATAATATTAATAAATAATTTATAAATTAGGATATAAAGTATAGTTACCATGCAAAAATGCACTTGACATTCCTGTCTTTCTATAATTACTGTGCTTTAATATTGCAACAATTATTTTAATATCTGAACATTTACTTTATTTACGTACCATTTTCGTGCTAGGATTAGTGAGTGATATTTATTCATGAAGTATAAAAAAATATAAGTGTTTGTTTAATTTGTCTTGTTTATAAATGTTGTTGATAAACAAAAACAAAGAATTTTAAAAAAAGAAACAAACACTAAAATGTAAAATGCTTTCCCCAGTGAAGAATCTTTTAAAAATATCAATATACCATAAAAAATGTAATGTACTCAAATAACCTACACCAATAAAGTTAAATTGCCAAAAATGCTTAACCATCTTATCAACAGATGTCACTAGAGAGAAAAACATTAAAATCTGTCGAAAAACCAACTCAAATGTGGATACTTCTGTACAAACTCAACATATATAGAAGTTTCAAAAAATTTGTCATGTATGGTTGCTAGATGATAATGGGGAATGTTGTAGTAAATCAAGTGGCCACTTAACCCAGCCAATGACAGGTCATAAGCCCTGTAAACGCCTTAATAATCCACATTCGTTTTCAGAGTTTCTCTGTCTCTGTTAAGATATCAATAATATCTGAAGTTAATACAATTTTAACTAAGGATATATTTAAAACTATTTTCCATCGGTACGTTTTATTCATAGATTGCCGTACAGAATTTCTTCTTAAATTTTTAAATAAATTCTCAAACACAGTTTGTGTATTTTCAATTACTAAAATTGACTTCATAGGCTAAACAAACTTCATTGATACTAAAAAAGACGAGATTTACTGTCCACAAACGTTAAAACTCTGAAACGCAAAATCTTTCAGAGACCATGTTTGTGGCAAGCTGTGTAACCGAACCAATCATAATCATATCTCATTCGCTCTCATGTAAAATGGTTTTGGAGCGAGCGGGACAGCGGTATCAAAATATTGGTGGGAAAGCTCACTTTAATTAAAGCCTTGCTTAATTATGGAATGGGCCACGGCAGGTAGTAGGTAGATTACTCTGTAGTATGAAAATTTAACTCATATGGAAGTTTGTATTAATTTGAGTGCGGCCGAGATACCCCGTTTACAGGTTTATACATTTTCTTTTGAAGTGGAGTCAAGTACGTCATTTATTTGATTTATTCAACTGAAATCGCTCGACAGTGCGCACTCGAATCATGCAACTCCAAATGTAGGTACACCAAGTGCAGTGTAACTTACTCATTTTTACTACATGAAGGTAAGATGATCAGGGCCCAAGATAGCAGACTACTGAGTTTTGAGAGTAGTTGTCTTAGAAAGTTTTAGGTGTGCGGTGGTTTGACTTTGTAAGGAACACCGAGGTGAGGCAACGGACACAGCAACCCTTGGTATCTACTGTCATCCGGCGAAGGCGTTTCGGCTGGCTAGGCCATACACTACGTATGCCTCCCGAGAGCCTTAACCAAGCTTGCTTGTTTTACAAGGCATCAGGTTCTCGGCGCTTTGGTCGTCCACTGTTGACAATCCGTCGGCAGTTTTGCGGGACGTGGACTTGACTTGGGAGGATGCACGGGAGCTGGCGGCCGATCGCTTGGCCTAGAGGCAGTTTGTGGATTCCGTATGCTCCACATGGGAAGCGGATATGGTATATATACATATATATTTACATAAGATGATCAGTCTTACGCTTCAGAACCAGTCCAAGGTATCACACATGAAATATTAAAGCTTAAGACTAATCATCTTACCTTCATGTAATAAAAAATATCGAAATACCTACACTGCACTAGTGTAACTACTTTATATGCATTTCCTATGTGCGTATAAGGGAATGAATGAAATTAACGAATACTTATACTAATTTAATTAGTTCAAATTAACTGTGATAGATACCAGAAACCAAGTTGTGATTATAAATTATAATATAATAATAATACTTCACATGTCGATAAAACGTGTGGGTAGATAAAAGTAAAATAAACATCCACGGTTCTAGAGTTCTTAAACAGCTGCAAAAACTTCTTTTGCATATTTGATACATAGCGTTTCTTTGTAAAAAGCCAAAGATAAAAAAATTACGCACGTATTTCAGTCAAAAACACAAAGAGATTTTCCAGTGGAATTTTTAACATTACATATTTTATGGGTGCCAAATCAAAACGCTGTAAGTGCTACCGTAAAAATAAATTTTAACTACTGCCTACAATTTTTTTTATTCAGGTATCCCAAAAAAATGAATTTTGTAGAAAACATTTTTTAAGTTAATAATAATACTATTAAATGTGCAGAAAAGTTTTGCAAATGTCAAAAAAGCATTTTGTTTCAATTATTTTTCTATTTTTTTTTCTCATTACCATTTTTTTTTAATGGCCCTTAAATGACTAGAATACACTAGAAAAATTTTTTTTAATATTGTTTTATATTTGAAAAAGTATCTTCCAAAAACTTTATTTTCTAGCACTTAACCAACGCAACGTTTTGATTTGACACCCATTTATCTCAGTATTTGACTGTAACCGACTGTATGGTTTATTCGTTTATCAAAGCGGTTTATCGGAAAGCCCACAAAAGAGCGGGTACGTGTATTGCCTGCGAATTTTTCGTCATTTTTTCAATCAAAATAATCCCCCAGAAAGATCACCGCTCATACAGGATTAAACAAGGAAGGCATGATGCTTCCCATTCGTCTCCTTATGCCGGAATGAATTTAAACAATGGGGGTTGCGTGTATCTCTACTGAGATAAAACAACCAGCCTATAAATCACACCTTAACTCTTCTATATCTCTATCCCGCATCCCCCTGCTTTGGGCGGGAAACTTATGAAAAAAACGAACAAAACGAAACTTCAGTTCAGATTGTATTATTCATTCTGAGCCGCCCCTACTTTACTTGCGGCTTGTCTTTGTGTAGGTGCTATAAGGAAAACATCTTAATCGTATCAAAGGCCACATCGCGAGAGCTAACCTTTATTTGCTTACGTTTCTTAAATTCGATTTTTTTTATTGATTCACAGATTGTCGCTATTTTTTTTCATAAACAGGCTGATGGGGATAGGTTCTCTTTAGTGATGTCCACCTGCTAAATATTTAGGTGCAAACGTGACCGAAGAAGAAGAAAAAACAGGAAAAAAATCCCAAATACTACTTGGTATTATACGCTTATAAATACAAGGATATTGAGATAAGGGCTGGTGTTGGTAACAGAGTTACTACTACTACTACTACTTTTCCTTGTCCACACTCAATGATGCATAGGGACAATGTATCTTGATCGTTTTTATTACATGAAGGTAAAATGATTAACAGAGTTTATGGTGCCTTAAAGTATGTCGTAGCAAATAAGTGTCTATCGCAAGAGGCTAAATTAGCAGTTCATAATGAAGTCCTGGTACCAACCGTGTATGAAAGCGAAGCATGGAGTTGGAAAAAAGGACGAAAGTAGATTAAATGCTTTTGAAATGCGATATGTTAGGCGAATGTGTGGAAAAACAATGTATGATAGGTGCCCTAATATCTAAATTAGAGCAGAATGCAAGGCTGAGATAAGCATATCGACAAAAATAAAGTCTTAAAGTTGGTTTGATCATGTTGAGCGAATGAATAATGTTTATGTTTTCTGATCATTATAAAAAAAATTACAAATCCTCATTAAAATAAACTGTGATTTACCGTCCGGCAGTTTTTAACATCATTTGCATAAAATTTATCTTATCCTCCATGGCGCTTAAAGCAAAATGCGTATAAATTAAAAACAATTTGTCTCGGCGTGTAGAAATTTAAACTGTGATTTACCGTCCGGCAGTTTTAACAGACATTGCATAATATTTCTTTTATCCCCATGGCGCTTAAAAGCAAAATGCCTATAAATTAAAATGACGGCCAATTTGCCGTCTCGGCGTGTAGATGAAGGTTAAGGGGAAGCTTCTGAAAACAATTGTCTGAAGCGGAACATGAATTTTCTTTTGAAAAAGGCGTGAGGAATAAGGCGGGATTTGACTGGTTCTGACGCATAAACGACCCTTTTCGCCATAAAAATTGACTCTTCGTTGTATTGAAATTCCTACTTTACGACTGTTTATATTATTTATGAGCTTCACAAACTAAGGTCGTTGTTTTCCTTTTTTTTGTCTTTCATTATGTCCGTCGAAATTATAATAGGCCATCACATAATTTTCAGTATTTTAAATATGTAAATATGAATGTAATTAGAAATTTCAATGCCTTTGATAGAAAATCAGATTCTATAGTCCATAAATATTTTTCTTAAAAGTAATTCACAATTTTGCATTACACAAAATATGTTTTTTTTTTAAACATCCGTTCGTAACGTTTGATATACTAATCGGGTAATGTTTGGTACAAAATGTATAGAATTTTACCTGATTAGTAAACCAAGCGTTTCTAACGGATGTTTGTAAAACCGGCCCTAATAATATCAAATTGAATATAACATACTCAAACCTTCGTTTCACATTTTGTTTATGGAATAAGATCAAGCTATTGATCATTACCTAGAAACGTGCAACGTATGAGAGGTAATGACATAGAAACGCGTGTTTCAGAATAGAAATGAAGCTAGATAGAACAAAAGAAACGTGTTAAGTATTACAAATACGTCTGGGCTCGCCAATTTTAGTCAAAAATCGTATAATCTTATGAGATTGGATATCCCAAGCATCGGAGGCGATATACTTGGGAATAAATACCTGATTTGTATCGGATTTATGGAAACGTTTTTTTTTATTTTGCTTAAAATTGAATTTGGCTTTTACTGCATAACAACAAAACGCTAATATGACCCTAAAAACCACGTGTTGGTTTGAGATTTCATAAATGTTTTTTATCAAAATAGTCTCAAAGAATTAGTTTTTTGGTGAAAACGCTTGACAGTCGAACAAACAGGCGTGTTTTAAAATATTTATTTCAATAATGAATAATATACTTACATAAATGTATTATTGTTAATAAGTACGCCTGACTTCTCGGCTTAAAATAGACATTACAGGGTTTTCTGAAACAAGAATACTGCATTTTATTTTCGGTTAAAATTTTCATATAATTTAGTATGTGGTTTTTTTAACCGAAGTTAGTAGTCAATTACTACCTATCATGTATTCCATATTTTGTTTTATTAATTTCCTTTTTTTACGGATTTGTATTTTTGTTTTTATTTTTGCTAGATTGTGATGATACAAATTTTAAGTTAGTATTATTACATAAAAAATAATCTGATGGCATAAGGTTTAGTGATATTTCTAAATAAACGCTATTATGTGGCATTGAACTGAACTGAAAGAAAACTAAAAAAAGAATTATAGAATTATTAAATATTTAGCAACGACAGTTTGCATACTTCTAAATTTACAATAGGTAGTTAAATTTACAATAGTTAATTTGTTACTGGAAAAAGGCGGACTTATTTGTGGGTAATAGATAATAATGGTACTGTGTAATTATCCATTTTATCATAGATACTCCTTTTTAATTAATTGGCGTATCATTCACGTACCAACAACGTGCTAAGAAGAGCCGACAAATCATTTTAAATTATCGCCCCTTTTACAAGACTGTTTACCAAGCGAATTTTCCCGTTTTCTCTTCGTCAAAGGAAGCAACAAAAATCAAACAATTAAAACTTTCCGCTTCATTATATGCCCTAACTTCTCCCTAAAAAGATGGCTCTATCAATCATATTCATACGTATAAATGGAAGAACAAACACTTCATCCCTATCTGCAAGGGGATGCACCCTACCCTTGTCTAGCGTATTGTTTCCATAAGACCTCGGGCCATTCTTGCATGAAATGCAAATGGCCACCCTCTACTCGGGGTGGATTGAAACATCTCAATTTATATAATCGGGGAATCATGAGGGGATTTGAATCTGTCATCAATTTGGCTTTACGACGTCTAGATCAAATCTAGACGAGGGATCAGAGATTAATTCTGGTATTCTGTCGTCTGGTTTTTAGGCTATACAATATACTCTTACAAGTACGTAATATAATAGAAAAGGATAATATTACATCGGTTTCAAAAGCAATTTATATAAATACGAGTATGTTATTTTCTGATCTGAGTTGGTAATTCAATTAACCTTACAAGAATAATTCTAAAGGTATATAATTGTTGCTTATAATATTAATTTGTTTGGCGGAGCACACAATCCCAGGGTTAACATACCTATTTTATATGAATAGGACAAATACTTAAATATAAAATAACTTTTATTATTTGAATTCATATTTATATTTACATGATTAAAATTTAAATATTACATTTACATTTAACATATTATATCATATACACTGAAATAATTGACTTTTCTTCGTGTGGCTTCTATCTAAATAGGCTTACCCGTTTCAAGGTAGAAGCAGAAGTAGTGTTAGGTATTATGTGTTGAAGAATAGTTTTTTTTTAAAGCTTTAATGAAGTATCATTAATTTAAATGTAATACAAATAAACGTTTTAGATTTTATGTATAAATCTCTGTGGAACAGTACTTTAGTGCATTGGAGTAAAGTGTAAAGCAACTATCGTATGTTATTTCAAACGGGTCTGTTCAACATAGAGAAACGTTAAAATCTAATATAATTTGTGACTTTAAATCGATTTTTTTTCTTCTCTCTTCTTCTCTTGTCTTGTTAAGGCTCCAACTGAGGTCAACATAAAACATTTTTTGTGTTTTCAAAATGGTGCTCTTTAATGACTGCGAAAAATTTTCGGAAAACTTGTATTCTAGGGAAATACTGATATCGGGAAGCCGTCATTTTCGTTTATTTTTTCAATTATCGGAATAACCAAAGGTGGCAGCGAAATAAAAATAATGAGTTAATAAAGAGCTCTTGAAATTCTATGCCGTATGTGCCATTTTATTTAATTTATTATCTTACTTTACCGTTAAAAAAATAAAAACCAGTTTTAGCAGCCACAATTTTTGCGCCGCTAACTTGGTACCATGTTGTATGCATAAAGTAAAACACGTTTTTTTCTAGTTTCGGCACGCCCTCATAGAACCTTATTCCGCTATCAGACTCTTTGTCGGCGTCTATGTAATGATATTTTCCCGTTGTATGTTGAAAAACCCTGATATTGCTGACCAACCGCTAGTAGGGTGGGTGGATACAATACACCTAGCG
Source organism: Micrasema minimum (assembly GCA_022494985.1). Classification (NCBI taxonomy): domain Eukaryota; kingdom Metazoa; phylum Arthropoda; class Insecta; order Trichoptera; family Brachycentridae; genus Micrasema; species Micrasema minimum. Next base: position 10,418 of record JAGVSP010000326.1, read on the forward strand.
AGCACACCCAATCTCCGGCGGAAACATTATCTTACTATATAATTTCTGTTAAATTAAAATTATCCTTATTCTTGGATAGTAAAAGAGTCCATTTTATTTATATTTTGACGTGATGCCGTCTAATAAATCGATAAACGCCGGCTGCTCACACGAAAAAGCATGACTTATTGTCACGTTCCGCCTGAGCCGAGTGTGCAAGCGAGAGCGCGGAACAAGCGAAAGATAGGCACGATCGGCCTAAGCGTTCGGTTTGTGACGCATCTATCTCTCTTCCACTCCATCGGCCGATGCGTCTGAGTAGAAGGGAGACAGCAGCAGCTCACAAGAAGAAAAAACAAAAATATGATAATTTATGGAAAAAATTGTAATTTTCAATTAACTCCTGCTTTGTATTATGCTAAATAATGATTATTCAGTAATAATTATTCAATTCAATTCATAAAAGTATGCTATTTTTCATCAATGTTTTCTTATGACGTTATCGCGTAAAATTATCGTCCGTAAACCGACTTTACAGACAACCAAAAGTTTTTATTTTTATTTTATAAAACATACATATATTATATTCCCAGGAGTTCTAAAAACTCATTTTGGTACCGGTATATACATTTTTTTAATTACATATTGCACAGTCAAACACGAATAAGACAGACGATACAAAATTAACACATTCAATCTTAATCCTAACTATGATTAAACATATTTAAATACAAATCCTTAAGGGCTCTACCACGTATTGACTTATATTTTGATTTATATTTTTAACTGAATTATTTCCAAATTGTGTTGGAAAACCCTGATAATGCCGACCAACCGCTAGTAGGGTGGGTGGTTCCCCCGCAGGTCCTTGCAACAATACACCTAGCGTGCACACCCAATCTCCGGCGGAACTTTGCCTCACCATTGAAATCAAGTTTGCAATAGCCCGAGGTAATAGACTGTTCATATTCTCAAACATGATCGCCCATGGAACCCGAGCCAATATATACCATCAATTATTGGGAATAGAAGTCCATGCGCTATGATTTTACGTTATGTAATATTTATTTAGGTTGTATGTACATTACAGGAAAAAGGTTGACTATGGTGTAAGTGTAAAGGGTATTTATGAATTTCAGTAACGTAAATGCAATTTTTTCATCTCTTCAAAATTTAGATTTGTATTTGTTAGTAATATGTTAATATTAAATTTAGAAATATGCATTTTACCGTTGCAAATGAAGTCATTTTTTTTCATTCATAATAAACGCCCAAAAAAAACTTTTGGTTGTCTGTAAAGTCGGTTTACGGACGATAATTTTACGTTATAACGTCATAAGAAAACATTGATGAAAAATAGCATACTTTTATGAATTGAATTGAATTATTATTACTGAATTATCATTATTTTGTATAATACAAAGCAGGCGTTAGTGAAAATTACATTTTTTTCCATAAATTCTCATTTTTTGCACTCGTTAATTTTACTTTCACTTTGTAGCTTGTGTGCTGCTGCTGTCTCCCTTCTACTCGGACGCATCGGCCGATGGAGTGGAAGAGAGATATAGATGCGTTACAAACCGAACGCTTAGGCCGATCGTGCCTCTATCGCTTTTTCCGCGCTCTCACTTGCACACTCGGCTCAGGCGAATCGTGACAATGAGTCATGCTTTTTCGTGTGTGCAGCCGGCGTTCATCGATTTATTAGACGTTATCACGTCAAAAAGAATTTTTACTCAAATATTAAACGTAATGTCACATAACGTACTAATAATTAATCAATAAAATAAACAAGCTTAATCTAAATTTTATTAAAAGTCAACTAGACTGTACCAAGTCAGAAGAGATCAATACTTTTGCATACGTTGCCATTCTTCTTAATCCGATTATGGGGTTATTAATGATGCATAGAGCACTACATTGATACGCAAAATGTAGTTCATGTCCATCATTTGTTACATGAAGGCAAAATAATCAGTCTTACGCTTCTGAGCCAGTCCAATATATAAATTATGAAGTTTTTTATGTTTAAATAGATTTAAATAAACATTTCATATTGACCCCGTCAGCAATCGAACCAGCGACCTCAAGCATCGTACCCCAATGCGCTAAGCACTACACCATGAGCGGAACACGTAAAACTTACAAAATTACAGTAGTTTAAAATGAAACGAAAAAAGGTAGACGGAAATTGGGGAAACTCCAGAAATTCTTACGTTTTAAAGTAGGTACCTACATACCTATTTTTATGGTCCACATATAGGCAGGCACCAAACAAGAGTATGTTGATTAAATCAATCAATAGATCATTATTTGAATTCTTAATTTTACATTTAATTCAAAACACACGTGGATCCATTGTATATATGTAAATAATTAAAAAAATATATTAATTGTAAAATAAGTCCTCGTACCCCAGTGAGGACAAATTTATTTTAAAGTATTTTGATATATTTTTTGTTTATAAATTATAAAATAAAAAATTAAATTAAATCAGGAACCAAATAAGGTAGCATAAAATGCTCACAGCTGTTGTTCGAAAGCATTCTTATTATTTCAATTTTGGCGCATGTATCGTACGCTTAGCTTCTTATTCTGTTGTTGGTGTGAGCTTTAATTAAATCAAGTACTTAGCTTTTAGAAGTTTCCCCTGGGCAATAACGATCATATTTTTTTTCATTTTGAGTCTGACATGCTATAAAACAAAGCCTCGCCAGCTTATCCACTTACTTGCTACCATCTCCCTTTAAAACACTTAAAAAATCAATACTTTGACACCCCGGGCAAAAAGTGCTCCCTCGCAGAGGTGAGAATATTTTCAATTTACGTCGATAAAAACAAAAGCCTGACTCCGGTGGAAAAGGTTTTACAAAATTCGACACTTTACCTGATTTTTTGCATAAAGCCCTAAAAGAGGTTTCGCGATTATCTCCCTCGGATTGAATAGAATATTTTCTAGAGAAAAATTTCCATTCTTATGATTTGTTAAATCAAAATTCTTTTTCAGTGGGAAAGAATAAATAAACGTGGATACATGTTTCTGTGGTTCAGAGGAAAAATATTACGTGCAAAACATTTGGGTATTCTGACTATCAGTAATATTCTAATAGAAGGTAAACGATTTTCTCCTGCATACTTTTATTTCATAATAATGAAAGAAAAACTACTAAATGAGTTAACCTGTTATTGAATTCATTCACCCACAGTTATTTTACATAAAAAAATAATTATAACATACTTAATGTCATCCAATACTTAATAAAATTGTAGATAGAGTTTTAAATAACACCTATACCGATTGTTAATCAAATTTCTGGTAGGTGTTTTACATAAATAACCGGTATACCCCTCGTACAAAGAGTGAACCCATTATTTTTTATCAAATTTGTTGTGTTCCTAACAACTGCAATCCCTTTCCTCACCTTTGTGGTATTCTTAATAGTTCTTGTCCCATGTATTCTTAACAATCCCTATCCCATTGTCAAACACATTTGTGGTATTCCTAACAATACCCGTCCCATTATCGATCACATTGGTTGTACTCTTAACGATCCCTGCCCATTGCCAATCAAATGTGTTATATTCTCAACAATCCCTGTCCCATTTCCAATCAAATTTGTGATATTCTTAACAATACCTTTCCCATACCAAATAACCTTTTTGGTATTCTTAATAATTCTTGTCCCATTGCCAATCAAATCTGTTGTATTCTTAACAGTCCCTGTCCAATTGTCAATCAAATTTGTAATATTCTTAATATTCGTGTACCCATTTTTTTTTTTTTTGTAATCTTGATAATATTTTATTACGATTATTATTGTTTTGTTCTAGGTCCTTTTCATGGAAGCCAACTCCCACAGTTATGTGAGAGAAGATGGACGATGTGAGTTCCTCCTGAGCACATTTGACGCCAGTTCTGGTATCCTGAGGAACCCGAGACATTCCTTACCACCAAACACCACCTGCCGCTACCACTTCCATGTAAGTGTTAACACTATGTTGGATCTATAGATGGCGTGGTTTTATTTGTTGCAAATGACCTCTTGGAAATGGAAGTTTTTTTTTTTTTATAACCCATTTTAATGCAAAATAATCTAATACAAGTTTTTTTTTTATTTCTTAAAATATAGCATACATTACAACAAAAGCAAAATAATCTGAATTTAAAATCATATAATGTTTTCATACCTGAAATATAAAATATTTATATAAACGTTACATCACATACTTTTTTCTCACCACATATAATCTTGTTTCTTTTGGTTGTGAATTTAGATTTTTTTCCCCGTTTTTTCATACACTGTCACTACCCCATTTCGTAAAAAAATAACCGCTTAAAGAAATTCTGATGGATGTATAGTGAAATTTTGAAAAACAGTTCACAATCAACCTGTATATTTTATATGAGAGAAGATGAACGGTCCAATTCATTTCAAATTTATTTGGGCACCCCAGAAATCTATTTACATAAAGTTAAATCTTAAACAAAAATGTATTTCGATATAAATAAGTAACGGTACGGGCTTTTTTCATTGTCGGAATTTACTCTCAAAATCTCTAAAAGGAAAAAAGCATCAAGCCAAATCATATGCCACAATTTGGTAACGTCCTTAAAAAACAAATGAACTGTTACAAATTTAATAATAAGAATTCATTCGAAAAATAAAAATCATAAAGTATACTTCATTGTTCCTTTGTGTATGAAGTATTCCTTTTGTGTAATCATACTTAACATAATAATCACTATGATTAAATAACATCGTTTTATTCAATCATAATTCATTATGAAGTGTTACAAAGTGAATGCCGAGTCAATCAACCAAATAATAATCTTTATATTGTGAGAAGGATGTACAAATTTCTTGCAAATTTCTTCAATTTTCAGCAATAGAGAACAAAAGATTAATAGCTATAACGCTGGACTCCCACACATTCGAGATTCAGGGTTTTATTCCCAAAAGGGGTAGTTCAGAACTCTAGATTTATAACAAAATTATTATCCTTTGTAATTGGGATTCCTAACCTGCTTAGTTACTTTAAAAATAAATAAAGATATAGCTCATATAAAGCGTTCCTTTAATAAGTATTTATTGGTTTTCAGGGTCGAAGCAACGAAATTGTATGGATCTCGTTTATCAAATACTACGCGGCTTCACCAGATCCGGCTGCCTTTGACCAGGGGACGGACTGTAACGCCCAGTTGAGGATTTGGGATGGAAGGGTCATCGATGGAAGTTCAGAAGACAAAGTAAGTCAAATTACGTTTCTCAGAATCAATTTTCAACGCACGTAATTTTACATTCAAAAAATTTAGGGACGTTCATATAATAGTGAATTAGACACGTGTCTAATTTTTATAACATGTTCTCATTATAGTTATAGACATAGATTATACAAATATTATTGTGTCTGATTTAAAATTTGCACTGAGAACGCATTATGTAACTTAATACACTATATAACAATAAATATGTACATCTCCCTTCCCCTTCCTATCCATCCTTGTCCTTCATGCATCCTTGTCCTTATCCCGCCCCATTTGCAATAACTGCTCATTATTATTTTTTATTAGTTATATTTACTTTTTTAATATCTTGTTTGAAATATTTAAAATATACGTAAATAACACTTATATATGTAAACACTTACATTATGTACTTATATACAGAAAAAACTGTATTATATTCCTTACTAACTCTGTACAATCTGTGGACATCTGTAATTGGTTCTGAGTTTATATAATGTATCTTTTGTTTACCATAATCATCTTTGTAGAACTGTTGATTTCCCAAATAAAATAAAATAAAAAAAAAAATAGTCAATTACGTGTACGAACGTATTTACTATTTGAAAGTTTAAGCATAACACATGTCATTATTCGATTAGCATTATAAAATTCCTCGCGTACAATAATTGTAGCCACTTTACATTACATGCCTGCCCTACTCACTTTTACAAAAAAGGAGTATTCTATAGATGTGTAAATGTGGTATTAGCGAATTTCGGTTTGGTTACAAATTAATTAATAAAGTGCAGAGTTGAGCGCTTTCACGGCTAACCCGATAGAAGTCCTGGAAGGGTTCATACTTTGTCGAACCGGGTGGTTTTAGGGCCAAATATATTATTCAACATCTACGCTGGCTTTTCTCCATTGCTGAATTTTCGTCAAATGTATCATAATACCTAGTTGAAGAGCTGCACATACCAATGGTGTTGACTGAATCAGTAAAGAATTAATCAGTTGATGTGAACTGACGTTGTTTTAGTAAATATCACATTGCTTCTTACTACATAAATGTTTACTTAAAAGTCCGCCATTTAGTCATTAAATTATGTATATTACAACATTTTTAGTGTGTTCAAATACTTGTACACAAATCTGGATTTAACCCATGACGGGAAAAGGTATATATTTGATTTTTATATCCCTACAGAGGTGAAGTGGAATTTTTTCAAGTTCTCAAATTCAACGATATGGATATTCAAGCGTTTACAGGGGTTATGACGTGTCATTGGCTAGGTTAAGTGGCCAATTGACGTACTTCAATTTTCCCAATTCCGTTTATCAGAACATATCCAAACCAGGTAACATTTTTTATTTTGCTTATACTTTAAATTTGATTTATATTTTTTATTGACATTGACATTACATATTTTTTATTGACATGTGCTTAGTATCTAAATTTATTTTGTAAAAACTGCTATTTATACTTTTGTCTTGTACAACATGTTACCGGTCTAAAGATGCCCGTTACTGGGTGAAAGCGCTAACTGGTCAAAATAAATTAAAGTGGAAGTGAACCAAGTATTTTTTATTTAAGTTAAATTAGTTATATATTAATAATTTATATGTTAAATGTTGAAAAAACCATCCACAAGCGCGTTGCTTACGACATCTATGTATTGATATTGAAGTTATTTTTTATTTTTATTAGCCGAATACTTCATTATTTTAATTATTGTTGTTTTCCGTGTTTGATTTGTGCCGTTAATTGGAAGAATCACCCCTAACTAGACTTCATTCCTGATTGACTAAAATGCGTGTACCTCAAGCCAAATTGACGATTTGATTCATGCCAAATTGACAGAGTTTAAAATGATAGTCTGTTTACCTCTTAAGGTTCACGAATTATCGGGTAAACGCTTCTTTTCAAAATGCCATCAAAACAACACAATTAATCTTAATTTACAAAGTAAACTTAATTTGTGTTTATAATTTGATTACGACGCGGTTATGCCCAAAGGGGATCAATTTAACTAGAACGGTAGATATAAATAAATTAATCTGTATCGCTGGACTTCACAAAGTATAAATAATTAATGACAAGCGTAAAATTTTTCTTTAAACTATTTTGTATTTCTTATTCAAAAATTGTTTTCAGGCAATGTATTTTATTGAAATAATTATTATTATGTGAAAAGTCGGAATTATCGGCGTGTGTGCATGAGAAGATGTATGAATGTAGAGGAAGGGAGGAAGTGGTATGGCATTCTATCGTTCTAGCGTGATGGCTAGTTAGTTAAAATGATAAAGCGGTTTATTTCAGACCAATTAGATACATTTAGTTACTTTAGTTAGGATTTAAAAAAATAACTAAACTGTTTCCATCAGAGGTAAAGCACGTTGAAATATATACACAATGAAGCCCCACCCTTTCCCTAGACTGCTTTAAAGACTATTGAGTCTTTTTTTCAGTCCAGCCAACTCTACCGATTTTTTCAACAAGCTAAACCGCGATTTTAAGATTGTTAGTGTGATAAAAATACGGATGAATTTACGATTATGTACGCGAACAAATGCTTTCATTGTACCCCTACCACCGTCTCGGCTTATGTATTATAATTGTCATTGTTTCCATCACCCAAACCAACCAGAGTCGGCCCAAATTAACAGTGGCAGGGATGTTAGTTTCTACCCCGATCATTATTTATTAGTAAAAATATATACAGGTTGATTAAAAACTCAACCCGTTCTTTTTCGTCACAATGATTTGTTCTTTGTAACCAGTTTACGTCAGAGCTACGGGGGATATACGGGAACTGGCGCCATACGTTTAGTTGCCACTAAACCCAGCCGATGACAAAAGCCTTGTAAACGCCTAGATAATCCCTATTCGTTTCCAAAACTCCTCTGTCTTTGAGATGTCAGTAATGATTTTGTGTTGTTATTATTAAATCAATGTTTGTAGCAATCACTTTGTAGTTTTCTATAATTATGAAATAAAACTCACATTTGTTTTGTGGTTTACAAAAGTATGTTTAATTTTTTTTTTTTTTTTTTTAGCTTAAAACTAAAAATGATCATTTTACGTGTGTTTCTCTGCTTACTTGACTAAGTATAGGCACTAGGCACTTACACAACTAAAATACTTAAATAATTAAATATCCAGCTCTTATAATATGTACATTATGTAAGTAAGAAACGTACACAAGTGAGATAGGCAAGTGAAAATTACGAAGTAATGTGGCTTTGGCTAATGATCCAACATCCATCAGGCTCGTAAACTTTAACAATACAGTTCAACCTTGGAATACTTTTGGAATTTTGGAACCGCAAGCCAACCTTACTTACAACTTCTTAACCCTTGCAAGACAAGGGCGCTTAGCATAAAGAGACGAAAACCAAACGTTTTGAATGTGACCGTTTCGGAGGATTTACATAATAAGAAAAGGAAACAAGTGCCACGTATTTTAATGGCAGTTACGCTCTATCTAAAAGTCAACCTTATTTTCTGCTTAACTTCTTGACCCTTATGAGATAAGGGCGCTTAGCATATAGGGTCGAATCCCAAGCGTTTTCTTGGAATTACTCAGAAAAGGACGCATGTGCCACTTGTTTTAATGGCACTTACGTACAAACCAACATTATTTGCACCTTAATTTCTTAACTTCTAGGCTTGTTTTCTTAACCGACTTCTTTGGTGTAAATCCATCAAGAATTAATCATTCACTGAAGTAGACCTGATCCTGTCTTGAGTTTGTCTACATTTTTATCGTATTTTATTTTATTTTATTTCATTTTATTTTACTTTAATATAATCCACGCCCAAATGGCTTTTACATTACATTGTTCATATATTGTATATAATTGTCTAAGTTTTACTGATTTATAATATTCTGTCATTTTATTTACTGCTTTCTTGTTACATTATGCTTATTTTTGTGTTTTAAAATTTTGTCCGTCAAATAATATATATAAATTAATAAATCAACGCTAGCCGTTTTTTAATCGTTTAAATTCTTTAAATAATAAAATATATATTCATTCTTATTTTCCTTTTTTAGCTAATTTTAAAAATACGTATTATAAAGATCGAATCCAGTTTGAAATAAAACGTATGAAAGCAGACGTATTTATTCAAATTCCAGTATTTTTCTGCGTATTTTTGTTTTAAACCTAAATTCCATTTAAAATTTAGCATTTTTCGGAACAACGGATTCCAATCTGCATACAAAAACGTGTTTCTCGTAGGTTGACAAATAAACAACAAAACAACAGGGCGACCATAAATTCCGTTCACCTTCCTGGTACCATCCGTGCGAACAACGTCACGAAAATATTTATAGTAAACCGAATGTGTTGGGATAACCCGCTCCGATTCTATACACCTGGGGCTTAGGTTTTGCTCCTGCATCAGAAAATAAAGAAATTCGTTCTGAAACAGCCTGTGATATATTAAAATAATGTTAATGAAACGGTATGGTTGTGGTTTGGGTCTATTTTCTGAAAAGATTTTGAATTTCCAGAGGACTTTGTTTATATTATGTAGGAATTAAAGGTAAAAGGATGATATTTATATACTGCTACTCATTTCTCTTATCCACACCCAATGGTGCATAGGACACTGCATATTTACACCAAATGCAGTGTATATTGATAATTTAATTACATGAAGGTAAGATGAGCAGTCATATATATAAAACTTTGTGTTGTGCACTTAATTGGTGCTATGTTATATATTTATATAGCCTTGAAATATTAATCTTAATTTATTGTATAGCATTAAAAATATAATTAAATAAATGAATATAAAGAATACAGAAAAGCATATTTTGAAACGTGAATTAAAAATTAAACTTTAAATTTTTTTTCAATATGTATTGTTTGGACAATAAATAGGTATTTCGAACATAGAACGCGTATTATTTGAATTTAAAAGCGTATGATGTAGTTACAAACTTAAACGGTTTAAATACAGAAAAGCATGTTTTGGAACACGGATTTGAATTGCGCACGCATGCCATTAATTCCTATTGCAGTGGCGCTCGTGTATTTTTTATTGCGCTCAATGTGTGGCCCGCGACGCCTCGGGACATGGGGAAAATCCGAACATACCCAATATCTAGTGGTGCTCACAAACTCTCATTGCTTCCCAAAGCCAGCTGGGAGTAAAATTTATCACAGTTGAGACTAGTTCCAATGACAAATAATAATAATAATGCATTGTGTTGTTCCTAACACCATCGGTGGGGTGAGCTTGGCATGGCGCGCCATCATTTTTAATGCACTATCCTAGTTTACTGCTATGCTATGCTGTGAGACAATGAAATATTCCTTTAGTGCTGTGCTGTATATTATATTGTTTCTCCTGTGTTCACTTTGTATCTTTTGGTAATACGCGGGAGATTTAGGTACTCCCTCGAGGAAAATTGTTATTGAATGTTAAATTTACTTACATTTCATGCATTAAACTTGTTACTGAAAATTCCACTTCAATTTATGACAATCGATTAAAACGAAATAAAGTCACTGTAAAAGATATTTCATATTAATACCTAGGAATAGTACTAAAGCGTAAAACATCAATCTTTCTTTTATTTATTTTTAATTAACAAATAAATCTATGCAATCTTATAATATTTTCACATATCCAATTTGTAAATACTGTTTCTAATAAAGCCTAAGCGGCTTGAGCTTGAAAATAGGAATCGAGTTCTGTCGAAGTGGGGATTCGAACCGATGATCTCTGAACTCAGAGGCCGCGACGCGATCACTGGGCTATCGCCCTTTTATGTAACAAATTATCAAGATTCACTGCAACATGTGTACCAATGCAGTGCCCTATGCACCAGTGAGTGCGGATAGGAATGTAGAAGTAGTATATGTATATATAGTGTTTTTCAAGTTCTGCGCAACTTTGCTCAGAACAAAAAATATATTTTGTGTTTTTCAGTTTCCATGGCACCTCGCCAGTATATTTATGTTTGTATTGTGCGAGCTATCACAAGATTCAAAAATGTTTTTTTAATGAACGAGGCGATGCAAAAATTAAAAAAACACAATTTTTTTCCTTTTTTTATATTTTTAAATTAGCTCTCTGGAAATTCATTTTGAATTTATCGATTCAAAGTTTATTCTTACATATAATATATTTCAACTCCTTATCCGCACATTATGGTGAATAGGGCACTTCATCGGTACGATCAGTTTTACCTTTCAGTACCAGTCCAAAATGCCACACTAAAATATTAATATGAAAATCCCATGTAAACAAATATTTCATGTTGACCCCCTACGGGAATTGAACCCGCGACCTCACCACCGTGTTTCTACACGTCAACATAAAGTTTTTATATTTTTCTCTTACGACACTGAATTCAAGGTTTTGAATCAAAAATAAATAAATAAACCTGAATGTTTGTGATGTTGTTCCCATCTGTTATTGGGCCTCGTGGACTGTTGAGGTGGTTAAAAAAATTAATAATCACAGCTTTTTCCAGTATTTAAAAAAAATACACCTACGTGAAAAGAAAATTAATCGATACTTATGTATTTACCATGTAGATATGTATTTATGGCGCGCCATCGCCATGGCGTACCTCAAGCAAATTTAATAAAATATAATAATTCATTAATAACGTTATTCCTTAACAATAATTAAAAGAAATAATAATATGACTTTTATACTAACAGATGAAGTTATTTCAAAATGGCGCCACTTATCAGGATAATCGCATAAAAAAATTACAATTTCTCTAAAAATTTAAATATCGGATCTAAGTTTGAATTCACCGTTCTAGAACGTTCCGGAAATAGTTTCACTGACTGTCTTAAGCAAACATCTTATATGTTAAGATTGCTTCAGGCCGGCAGGCTATTGTATGGACCAGACATAAAATTTCCATTCTTGTTTCTACTTGTGTCTAACATAAAATATTCACATATTTTCCTCTGCGTCTTAGTTCCGATGCGCATTATTTATAGGATGCAGTTCGTTTGCAGCGTCCACTAATGCACCGGTCATATGGTTTGAATTATTGAGTGACAGGCATTAAGGCCTTGTGTTTATCTTTCAGCCTCCGTTGGCGGCCATTTTGAGTTCCCGGCTAAGCTCTGGTATTACGAGCAAGCTTAGTTTGGCGAATTCTGTATACGGTTTATAATAATAATATTACAGCTGACCTGAAAACATGTATAAATATGTGCCTTTTTACGTTTACGTCCGAAAATACACAAAAAATAATTCTGTAGTATGACTTATCACATATTTTAGTTTTATTGTAAAAGCACTTACTTTGTAATTTTGTTTCTCACTCAATTAAAATAAAAACGTTAAGTTCTTAAAAATGGTGTTAGACGTTAGACGTTAGATGTTCATTATTTAAGTCTTAAGGATGTATCAGGACTTAAGTTGTCACTATCTCAAACATTATTCTCCAATCACATTATGAACTAACCGGGTGTGCTTTTCGCAGCGTAAGAATCGCAAAACAGCGTAAATACATGTAATTTTAAAACCAAAGAAATTATATTATACACTTTACCAATTTTTATAAAATACAGTTAATACATTAATATTTTGTAATACTGTAATGGTTTTTTTTAAAGTGACGGTTTTGATTATGTAATACCGGATATTAAATAGGACTATCTTAATTTTATTTGTTAACCTTTTGATGGTGACAAATCGTCGCCTTCCTGCCCATTTGTTCAACCGACCACGACCGTCAATAAAATTTCACGTTTTACATTTTGAAGTAGGTACGTAAAATTATTAAAGTCAAAAATTAATCACTAAAACTTTTTTAATGATCCCAGGTAGGTACTGTTCTTAAGTTAATGATTTATTTATGCTCTAAGCTCCCTTAAAATCTGAGTTTTCATTGAAATACTAGTAAAATAATTTTCAAAAACCTTTTAAAATCTAAATTTCTTAGTGAATTGAAATCCTAATCGCCTACAAAAAAAATAATTATTTATTTTTCCATGCCAAGGGTCAATTTTATGATCACAAAATTATTATTAGCTACAAATGTTTTTTTTCACAATTTTTCCCTAGTTCATATGTCCAACCGTCTTTGTCTTTTTCTACCGCTTCACGTAAATCCGATGCACTTTTAAATATTCTGGCAAAGCTAATTCACCAGCTTACCGTGTTTTTATTTACAAGCAAGGAGCTTTGATCACTTTTAGCTAGCTATATATCATGTTAATCCGCGCCGTTTGTTAGGTAAATCGCCGATAATGCTTGTTTTAGATACTGGAAAATGAGCAGAATCAAAGTTTGCTTTATCTCCTTACTAATTGTATTAGAGATGGGTACCTAGTAAATAATGTACATTACTCGTAACAATGCGGTACTGGAATCCATATGCTCCACACAGGGAGCGGTTATAAAAAAAAAAAAAACCGCCTCGTAAAAAAAAAATTCGCATCGTAGCATAGTGGTAGCATGTTAGGTTACCATGCTTTAGGTTGCTGATTCGATTCCCAACGGGTTCAATATAAAATATTGATTTTAATGTAGTTTTTCACTTAAATAATATATTTGGATAATACCTTGGACAGCGCTAGTCCAAGATGACCAAGCAAAATTGCTTTCAGATATTATTGATATCCCAACAGAGACAGAGAAACTCTGGAAACGAATGTGGGTTGCTTTCACTTAAATTATCAATATTCACCGCACTTGGTGTACCAATGCAGTGCTCTTTTGCATGCACTATTATAATAATTATAATAATAATCGGCCATTTTTTGCGCCATTTTTGTGAAAGATCACCTTGACGGCGCTTTACAATCAAATGTACTGTTTAACCTAAGCTCCTAGCGGTAGACTATATTACTTGTAACTTGAGCAGACAAGTGCTTGCACTTGGCTTGGAGGCAGTTTGTGGAATCCATGTGCTCCACATAGGGAGTTAATATAGTATGATGATGATGATGATGAGCAGACTAGGGCAATTACGCATTCTGGGAATTTGTATGTGAGATTTTAATCGATCAAGGGAAAATAGTAGTAGTACCTAACTAACTAACCATCACGGAGAGGATAGAACGCCACACCACTCTGTCCTGGCACACTTCTCTTGCTTCCTCTACATTCATACATCTTCTCGTGCACGCACGTCGATTATTCCGACTTCTTACATGCCCACTTTCAAGCACTTGTTTTACTTGATCATGCCATGTCTTTCTCGGCCTTGCTCGATTTCTACATCCAGGCACAGTCACAACATATATTTTTTTAGCCGTTCTTTCATCACCCATTCGCTCTACAAGACCGAACCATCGTTACAGACCTTTCTTAATTTTGTCGATAATGCTTATCTCAGCCTTGCACTCTGCTCTAATTTCGACATTTGTACACCTATCATACATAGTCTTACCACACATTCGCCTGAGAGATCGCATTTCAACTGCATTCAATCTACTTTCATCCCTCTTTTTCCAACACCACGCTTCACTACCATACATAAGGGTTGGTACCAGAACTCCATTATGAACTGCCAATTTAGCTATTACCTAGTAAATACGTTACTCATAATAAAACGGATACTAGTACAGTAATAAATTAATAATCTCGGGTTCGTTCAACTTAATACGCGACGAAAGCATCATAACAAAAATATTTTACTCACGATTTAATAAAATTATTTCTTGTAAAAAGGAGAATTACTTGATTTCTTTTCCAAGAATCAACAACCCGAAAAATATACAAGACTTCTTGTTCATTTGTTACGTAAAATTCCGGTCTGAATTGCTACAAGAACATTTTCGTCTAACTTCAGTAAAGCTTTAATACAAGAAGAGTGTGTTTTCATACAGCGAAAAATATGCATGAAGGGTCTCATAATTATAATTTCACGAAACCCAACATTTCATTTTCAGGCTAATGCGACAGTAGTCCATACCGAGCAAAAGAAAAGGCTTTTTCAGAAGCGGTTTAGAGAAAAAATGGCACTATTTTTTATTCAGCATATTTCCACAAGTAGGGAGATGAACGTGGTGTTTTTATTAAGGCGGCTCACTTTACTTGTAGAGTTTTTAAATTGCTGTTTTGGGGCAGAGACACGTATCGAGCTTTCTTGGGTAACCTTTCTTTTTACGGAGCACGCAAATTTAACGGAACTGACTTTTGCATATTTAATCATTCAAAAATATCCTGAGCGTATCATTGGAAGAGCAAAGTTTGCCTATGTTAAAGTAACGAAAACGAAAATTCGATGCTGCAACCTGCATCTAAAAAAAAAAAAAATCTTCATGTTTAATTGAGATATACATTATTGACCTAATTCCATGATTCCATAAAAATACTCGGACTTCCGCTTGTACTAATTTCTCCAATAAGCGCTTTCAAACTTTTAGCCTTTGGACGGGATCATAAGTATAAATAAGCTATTTACAAGACTAAAAATTTTATTTTTTTAATTTTCGCGTCATTATATTCATTTTTTTTAATTATGCTTTTGATAATTCATCAATCACTTCTTCTCTATTCAAATACTTTTGTTTTTAATACTGTTATTCGTAAATGGTATTGTTGTTAGACCTTGAAACATCTAGATATTTCCACTATAAAAAAAGTTATATGAACACTCCTAGATTAACGCGGAAACTACTAGAAATTTCGATGTATTGTAACCAGAATGTTCTAAGCTATTTCTCCTTTCCTATAAAAATGCCGTCGACTGTCACAACTGGGCAGTCATTTCATCGTTAGCTACCCTACCTGTCTATAAGCGTGTACCTACTAATTTGTTATAAAAAAATAATCTTAATTCAAAATATGAATTGAATTTTAAGTCAAATTAAAATAAAACATTATAGTTATACTTTGTAAATATAAAAATCTGGAAAATTTCTTTTTAATTAACAAAACCACTGAATTTGTTTTACAATAGTAATAAAATTACAAATTATCCTAACAAGAATCCTGAGAGGGTTGAAAATAACTCGAGTATACACCTACACACACGACACATACTTTTCATTTTAATTTAACCCTTTTCACCCCCGCGAATACAAATAATCTACCTAATATATCGTACAGCGACACTGATTAAACATTTCTCGCTGGTGCGGTAAACTTAATTTGTTGATTTATTTCTGCATATTCTATCAAGAAATAATTATTACTCTCCCGCACAAGGGGGAAGTAGGGGGTTGAAGGAAAGGGGTTATAAATGAATTGGATATTGTATAGTCTATTGTATAAAGTCGTAAGTTACACCCCCTGCCTATGCTTATTGACTGTGTTTGGAAAAAGGGCGTTACCCAAAATTTTTTTTAAAAAAACATGCTGTGAATCCATTTCTTCCACATAATCGGCGGATATAGATTTTAAATGATGAAGTTAACTGAATTTTATTCTGAATATTTAATTAATTTACGAAAAAACCAATTTCATACTTCATATTATCTGCTTCCTTTTTATTTGACGCATTTAGAAGAAAATTACAAAACTTATTTGTTAATCATGATAAATCATATATGGAATATAAATATCACAAATCTATGAAAAATCAAGAAATGTACACTTTTTTAACCGCACAACTAACAGACTAGAATGTTTCAATCACAAAAAACGTTTTTGGTTTTTTTTCCTTTTAAAATTAAAATTTATTGGGTTACCACCTTTCACCAAACACAGCAACCAGGGTTGACACGTGTATTATTTACATTTCAGATTTATTCTTGAGAACTCCTCGAGATTCGTCATTCAGATGGAGTTGAATCGAAATGTAGGTTTCAATCGCAGCCCTTATTGTTCACGTACGAATGTGTTTGGGGCTGACGTATTGTTTATCATCACAAATAATGCTGTTTATTGTATTACATAAGCAATAAACTTTGTGTATCTCGTGAGGTGTAGAATTCATCACAGAAAATAACTGAGTTCAACTTATTAGGTATGGTAAAAGCCAATTAAAACACCTACCCCTTCGGGAGAATGGCGTGATGGTTTATTAGTTTTAAAACATTTTATTGAGTGCAAGCCCACTGAACTATGGGGTAGTAATTTAATGTGCGAGCCTCTTCGGTTCTCGTGTTTAAAAAATACAAAACAAAAAAAGAGATATAAAAAATGATTACAAAATAAACAAAAATATATTTAAAATAATAATAGCGATAAATTTAAGAAATTTTAAAAAAATCTTAGGTCGTCTTTAGATTATATTCGAATGATTCGTTTTTTAACTGAAAATATTAAGATATTGTCATGATAATATTTTCTTAGTTAAGAATAGTAAGCTTGTCTTAATTCCTCAATAATGTATAAAAGATACGTCGAATGATTTATATATTTAATTTTAAATTATCCATGTTATATTACATAGTATTAAATCAATACATTTGTTATAAATTTTGTTATTCGAACGAATATGTTACGATTTCAAATATAAATTATTTCGATTTCCAAATTAATCCTGTTAGTAATCCATTGTAATGTAGAAATTACAGTAAAATTACGTTTAACGTAAATACTAAGATTTGTACACAGAATCCCCTAAGGCTACGCAGTACAAATGGATCAACAAATACATGATCCCGGATTAGAGTTTCAGGTTTACCGATTGTGTTCAATACAAATAGATATATTTATATATATATATTTAACGTACCTATTACTTGTTTCGAACAAGCAAAATAATCAATTAGTTACTGCAATTAAAAAATGTAGCATCCAAATTTTGAATGATTTTTTTGCTGTTTTTTTTATTTTAAATTTACTTTTTCCGTATCTATATTATTTATTGTATTAATTATAAGATTTAACAGTAGGCTTAGAGTTTAATATTTGAGTCGGATCAAGGACCCACCTCGCCACTAAAGTATTCTTCAAGCACAAACTGCATAGATTAATTGAGGACAGTTTTTGAAAATTGAAGTACGTAAAATATACATTTTTTAAAGTTATGCAATGCCTTAAATGTCATATATCCGTTTAGAGTTTAGATCTTAATATGAAATCTGCGTACCTAACAATGCCTGTATTTTCGAAAACTCTTAAAATTTTTATCGCATTTAAACTAAAAATCAAACTTCTAACATGATAAATACCCTCAAATACACAAATATATGTACATGTACATATTATATAATAAATTACTGTTATCGTTTTAATAACACGTTCTAATTTGGAGACAGTTCAACGGTTTTCATTATGCCATGTCACTCGGAAACAGGGTTTTCAATCGTCTTGAATCAACGAGGTCTGTCCGGAATTGAAATGTTAGAAAAATGCTACATTAAAAAATAAACTGAAATATATCTTCAACACTGGAAAATATTTTACTTTACCGCACGTTACTTTGTGTCTAAGATTTAAGTTTATTTCGTCTTCCTAGAATGCAAAATTAGTAATTCCGTGAACTGCAAATTTCCATGAGACATTAAACTTTTTTTCGCTATTTGTATGATATCGAAATATGTATTTGTATGTTTTTATAATATATGTAATATTATTGTTCACTTCTGGATTAGGCAGTAAGCTGACGATTTGTCTATTTAAAACTTTCTGGACAAACTATTTTTTTAATAAGCTGTCTATTATGCTCTGTACATATAGATTGTGCCTTCCTATTCATATTTAATTTTTAATTTTCTGGCTATCCCCCGTCAGGCCCGCATTCATCAGCTCCGCCGAGTACATCCGTAAGATGGTCATCGACGGTCTGCCAGGATGGCGGGATCCTGCAGGCGTACAGAAGAGGCAGCTCGGGTTCAGGCTCTTCCGAGGCATCCGGAGTACATGCCCATGCCAGGTCCACCACCACGACTACACAACATAAACACGTGTTTTTTACTGTATTCCAAAGAATTATAGTTTTGATGTATCGATTTTTTTTTCTAAAACGTCTCAGAATAGTCCTAATAGTTAGCAACCCTGGTAGAGAGATACTCGAAATTTAATTCATATTAGGCTACCCTCCGGCACTATGATTGATGTACACAGAGTTAAGTTCAAACAAAATGGCTGTTCGTTAAATCTGAACCTCTAGCAGTTGAAATACCTACCTACGCCGAAAAAACATATTTATTTTTCTCCTATTCACTCTTGGCAGAAGCATCTTTTCTTCAGTTTTCAGGTGGACCCTATTAATTTTTTTTTGTGTTCTTCTCAAAGTGTATGGAATTCATTACTACACTGGTTTTACTAAACTAAGATTTTTTTTAACTAAGTGGTCGTACTCTGCTATTTTTATATTATTTATAGATATCGAAAATGTTACGTAAATAAACGTAAATAAAACATAAATTATTATGAAAGAAGCGGTGCTAGCTGAATTAATCGTTATACCTATTCTATAATGTATCTAACGATGTATTAAACCTAAAATATTTGCTTTTACACTAGTATACGGGAGATAAATAAGAATCGTTACTTCTGCAAAATTACAATTTTACAATTTCACTCTTCTGTCAATCCAAAAGTTGGAAGGTATTATTGTTATATTTTATAATATTCAATAATGGCACAGCCGTATTTTTTTTAGTATAGTTATTATACACACCTTTTATTTTTAAAATAAGCCATAAGGGTCAATTTGTCTATTTTTTAAAAAAAAATTCGACTAATTTCCCTTTACCTTTCGAACACATTTTCAAACAAAAATAATCAAATTCAAATAAATGCATACAACATTTTTTATTGGTACATTTCGCTAGAACCTTATATTTGGCACGATGACATATTTGGGGGGTAGTCTTTGCTCCACTCCTGGAGGTTACGGGCCGTTAGCAAAATGAGTCCCGCACTAACTGAAAGGCTTGACAGGCGAGATTAACAATATACAATATACAAGTCCCCGACCTTACAAGTACAAGGTGCTTTTTTCGATTCCCATTATAATTTAATCTAAGCTTTACGAGCTTTTTCCCTAGAGCGCAATTTTCGGTGATGTAATTTGTTTACATAGAACCTTTCCGTTCTCGGATCGCAGAATAGCGGGGCCATTGTTACTCGAGTAAATGCTATTTACATAATGTTTTTGGGGAAAAACATCCTTTTACTTTGCCGAATGCCTAGCGATATTCTCCCATTGTACCGAGAATGATGTTTAGATTTTTAAGTTGATTTTCTTGATGGGCAAGCATATTTCAAGCCAGACGATGAATAGAAAAATTCTGTTTTCGTTCGTTAACTTTTTAGAATGTACAATAATTTTTTTCTGATCAAACCTTATTTTGCTCCGATTAATAAGTTGCTTGTTTGGTATGATGGATTATCTACGCAGAGAAAGGCTGACTTGTTCGAGTGGCGTAGAATACAAAGCACCTTTCAATAGTCATAATGTTGCAAATACTTGCCAATGGACTTCGGGACCCCTTTTTAATATTTTTTTTTAGATGGGGATTTATATCTTGAGTACGATTTTTTTGTTTGTTTTTTGTTATCATTTTGATGTTCGTAGGTAATTAATTTTTAAAATATCTTAATTGCGATTTCCGCCAAAACAGGTCATTATAATATGGTAGGATGAGTCTATTCATATTTTAACCAATTTTTTATGTACAAATATGGCCTAAAATACAAAAAAAAAATGCCACTTCTCTGGTTCTACTCATCAACTATATATTCAGTACGTCCCTTTTTGTGCGCTTAGGAGACCGGTGCTTTTAAAGCATCCGTTTGCGGTAAATCCGTTTTTATAAGCTCCGTTTTTAAATATTTTTTACAAGGAATCTTTTGAACTTTCATTTTTAATTTTTTTTCACAGATTCTTTCACAAAATTTTAAATATTTGTAAAGAAATACTTGTATTTCTTAAGCGCCATCTATGGAGTAGGTACTTAAGTACAGGGCCACTGATTTACCAGCAGATGGCAGTTAACATGGTTGGTAAAACAGAGAGTTATAATCTAGGTTATAAGACTAATAATATAGTTAAAGTCTTTAAATATCGTTTCTTTGTTTTACAGAGCAACATATTGTCTTATATATTTATTTCACACAAAAAATATTAAGGAATTTATAAATATATAGTACACTTTACTATTATAAAAAGGTTTGCATTATCTCATTTATACCAATTCACATTGACACTGGAATAATTTATAACGAATCGTTTTATTTAAGAAAACTAAAAAATAACCAGCTTTAATGTTACCTACGTAATTAAGGTGCTGTCGTCTGATCAGAAAACCCATGATAAGATTATTTAGATACACGAAACAAATTAAATAAATGCATTGAATTTAAAAAATTATCTGCCCTCCTGGCCGCTGACTTCCTGGATGACCTGCAAAAAGATGTAGGGACAGTTGGGAGTCGATATTTCAAGAGGCAACATCGAATGAAAACAATACAGACCCTTAGGTCTATCTTAAGAAGAAGAAGAATTTAATAATCTTGGGAGTGAAAAACCTACCGTTTATTATTTTAACATATCCTCATGGCATCTCACAGAAAAAAAGTCATCGTTCATTTTTCTGAAAACTACGATTCCATAATTTTGAGACAATATTGATTTGGAAATCTGTCAAACTAACTTAAAATACAAGGTTACTTTTTAATTGATATAAATTTAACGAAATTAATTACTTTGTATAACGTATAAAGATTATAAGGGAATTATTAATAAACTCAAATTCAAGTGTTTCAGGTAAATGGTTATTTTACCCTACGTTAACATTGGTACTGTTAAATTAACCTAAGATGCATGTTACCCATAATTGCATATTTCCCTTTGTAGTATAAATTAAAAAATCAATGTACTACATCTTTTTAGTAAAATGAAATATCAAAGCCATTAGCTAAAGCTATTAGCCCAGTGGCGTAGCGTAACAAAAGTTTAACGAGTAAAACGCCTAATTCGGAATAAACAAAGTGTTAAACAGAATTAATTACGCCAGATTTAAGGTGCACGGTAGTAGGATTGCTGGAGGCAGCACTTGGATGCGAGAAAAGTGAGGGGTTAATTGATTGCCACATGAAAGTTTAACACTTTGAAATATTGCCGCCCCCTCTGTTCTACGTCCCTGGAATTTATACTTGCCTCGCAGATATAAATTTAACTGCCTTAAGGGCTGTGTTAGATACTCCGTACTGGAGACTTTATGCCTGAAAGACGTGAAATTATGTCACCGATAGATTTTTTTCACTTTTGTCGATAACATTAACAGTTATCTTATTATAACTCTTGCGGGAATTGAACCCGCAAACTCATGCACGGTAGTCAAATACGCTACCACTATGCTACGAGGCGGACAATTATCAGACGGACAACCACTATGCTCT
The DNA here is from genome assembly GCA_022494985.1 of Micrasema minimum. Lineage (NCBI taxonomy): Eukaryota > Metazoa > Arthropoda > Insecta > Trichoptera > Brachycentridae > Micrasema > Micrasema minimum. Next base: position 32,863 of record JAGVSP010000326.1, read on the forward strand.
TGGTTTGATTCCCGTAGGAGGTCAAGATTAAATATTTATTAACATGTGATTTTTATATTAATATTTCATGTGTGATGTGTGATACCTTGTTCTGGTACTGAAGCGTGAGACTGATCATCCTAGCTTCATGTTATAAAATGATCAATATACCGTTATAATAAAAACTATCCATACCACCTTAAAGTCGAACGATTCCAGAGTAAGTCCCTTGAGCGTATTGTAAGCGCTGCTTTATCGCGCCCAGCTGTCAAAAGTAACATACTAATGCAGAGATACTTGTTTATTTGAAAGCAGTACTAATGCTTTTATTTCCAAAGTCTTTCAAAGTTTATTGATTTTTAATTTTATGAATCTACTATCTGGCCCGGCAAACGTTGTTCTGCCCTTTCTGGAAGGTTGCGTTTATTGGTCCTTGCATAAGATTATGTGGAATTTTGTATATACGTTGAACAATTACCATAATCATTTATACATTTTCGCTACCCATAGACATAAACTGGCATAAACTGCCTCCAAGCTAAGCGTTAAGTCAGGTCTATGCCCCGTAGCTCTAATGTAATTGACGACGGATTGTCAACAGTTAACAATTGAATACATTCCAATTTATCATTGTCAGATCAATAACTTTGGTACTGAGGCGCAAGACTGATTATCCTACCTTTATGTAATAAAATGATCAAGATGCACTGCGCATGGTGTACCAATGCAGTGCCCTATGCACCATTGGGTGCGGATAAGGGTCAGTAGTAGTAAATAAGTAATAAATAAACTATGAAATCTTGAAGTAATAGCAATTTTATTCAATTTTTACGTTTTTATTTAACAGATCAAGAGAAAGGTAGAAAAAAACACAATATAACAACGTGCAATCGTGCATTCATCAAAGTATTTTTTTAAAAAAGGCCGTTTGCTCTCGGATTAAAGTTAAGCTCCATTCGAATAAAATAAAAATTTTATTCAATTTTTGAGCTGATTGTTGGCCGACATTTTTTGTAAAACTCACATTTTTTACGACAGTAAAACGGCGACTTGATCGCGTGAGGCTAGTTTTTAAATACAATGGCGTGTTCCATATGCGCTATGGGGTTTCTTTTTATGAAATTTCAGAGGTATGCAACTTAACTACACGAAAAACCGGCTACCTGCTTAAAATATTTCTGAAACAAAAACTTTTAATTAAATTAATAATTTTCGTGATTCATGGAACATAAGATTTTCATATGATTACTTTTTATTCACTCACGTTAGAAAGCTTATAAAACGGGTTTAATATTTATTTTTTTAAATCATAATATGGCGCTGAATACTTGACTGCACCGTGATATCGGTATTGTTTTAATAAAGCTGGATTTATATATTGTATCCACATATAATATCTGAATTTATAATTTTAATTTTTTAGTGTAAATAGTTAATCTGCGAACAAGAATTTCAGAGAAGTGACATTCCATACTTGAAAAATACTACCATGTATAGGTGTCTAGTTACCCACTACGTCATCAATTGGCATCTACGTCATCACTAGACAACTAATTCTTTAGGCGGTGGAATTTGATTGAAAGTGGTGTTATGAAATGAACCCTGGGAAGCGATCATTTAAAGAAAATTTGATAGAAACGCCCCTTCTAGTGAATCTTTGTTCGAAGTCTATAACCCTAGTAACCAAACCACGTGGAAAAAAAGGCTAATTCATATAAACAAAAGAACAGTTTATATGTCTAAGATTGTTAATGTTTTATTACATAGATGAAATTGCTTTTTTTCCGAACTCAGAAATATGGATACCTTTTATTAATGTAATTAATTTAATCACCTACAATTTAATTTTATTAAAATATCCTTATTACTATTATAGAACCGCCTTGTATACTCATCAAAAGCTATGCAATAGACTTAGATCAGTTGTAGGTAAAATGTACATATTGAAATATCATATCCCTGCTAGTACTTTAAGAATAATATATTTGTCGCTGGCCGAATCAATTATAAGATTATAAGATATGCTATAACTTCTTGGGCTTTTTCGTGTGATTCCAATATTACATTCGTTCAAAATTTACAAAATTCGATGGTCAAATTATTAATTAAAAAACATCTATACTATCAGAGACACGATGTTTCGATATCCTTATTATATAAGTCTGTAAATATTTTATCTGTTAAGGCGTTATTATGGTCCAAAATTAATATCTCAGCACGCATCTCTCTCTGAGTAAAAACACAGACCGGTGCATGTTTACAATACTCGTTTTACGAGTGCTGAAGGATTAGTTCTCCCAAAATATAATAACAAGTATGGTAAGAGAACACTTCAGTACAGTATACCAAAAATCTGTAACATGCTACCAAGAAGTATTAAAAAAAAAAAAAAAAAATTTTTCAAGCCTAAAGAGAGACGCGTGGTGAGAACTTGGTTGCTAGAGCGCGAATTATTATATTGAGTTTTAGAATTGTATTTTTTTTATTTATATGTATTTTAATTTTTTTTGTGCGCTAGGGTATGTATTGTGTACTTTTTATTTTTAGTTGAATTTGTATTTATGCACCTACTGACGAGTTGCAGTAGGCAACTCAGTAGGACATGTATTGTTTTCTTTTATGTATATATTGAAATAAAAAAAATAAGAAAAATATATATGAAAAAATAAAGTACTTTTTATAATTTTTGAAAAACACAATATATATATTACAATATTTCGTTTATTTTCAGAACAACGCCAGCCTACTAGGGGAGTTCTGCAAGGAGGAAGTTCCGCGACTGTGTGACCACACGTTGCTGAGCAACAGTACTCGGTCCACAAGACCGTGTTCTCTGCAAGAAAGTTATGTCACCACAGGGGCTGAGATGACAATAGAACAAGTAACTTTACTCATTTATATACTGTATTATTTACTCCGCGTGACCGCGTTGTGTATTCTATACATATTCATATAGGTACAGGGAGTAACAAAACTCGTAGTACAGCCCGAAAATTGGTGAGTCTATAATAATTGAGTCGATTGTGTAGTATAACTTTTTAATCTGAGATTGAATGAAGAACCTTAGATTAATTAAAATTGCATAAATTATTAAATTACAGTTTTTGTTTTTTTTGTGGATAATATTAATTTGACTAAATAAGTGAAAAAGCTATTGCTTTTTTTTAAATTTTTATTTTTTTAAATAAATAAAGATTTGGGTTCTTATGTAATACTCAAATATTTCAGTTTTGGTACTGCTTTCAAATAGTCGGAAAAATAAAAAATATATTATTCTACAAAATCGACTTCAAATATGACGTGATTCACTGGTTTTCCGCTTGGACATCGAGTTTTGGGACATATATATATATATATATATATACATACCTAATATATATTTATATACAATACAGAAGCCAGGATCACGAGCGGCGAGCGAAAACAGAGAAGGATCGAAAATAAACTAAATAATCATAAATAAAATAAACTATTCGCTCCTTCGCTGTTTTCGCTCGCCGCTCTCACGTGTCGTGGCTTTGATAGAATTTTTAATTGATAATTGCATTTTTTCTTTAAATTACATTGTTTTTTTTCGCTCCTTCACTGAATTCGGTGAATTTTTAATTGATATTTTTAGTTGATATAAATTGCAATAATTTTTTTTTTTAATTTCATCTCGATAAATAATGTAACGCCGAATGATCAAGGGAGGTTAAACAGATCGTAATAAAAATTTGTGTTCGCCAATTTCTTTTATTTTTTCTTTAGTAACTAGTGTACAAGGTTACTTTTGTGGGAACCATTCGTCCAAAGTCCAAATATAATTCAGCTTTGTCAGTTATTACTACACGAGTAGGAAAATGTTGTTAATTTCCTTCATTTTAATAATCTTATTTTATACTTATTGTATTTTCTTCGGTAATCCGATTATAAAATGACTTAATAATATGTACATTTATGAAGCGAAACAATATTTCATAGCGTAGAAAACCTTTTAAGCTCTACATTTCCTCAATCAATACCTTCTCCATTATAAACGAACCGTGTTAAGTATTCTGCACAAAAGGCTCTGTAAGTCGGAAATAGACTGCTCCAAATAGTTACACGGAACACATCGGCTCTTAGAACACACATTGAATAAAATATGTTCTTTCACACGTTAATGTCTTATGAAAATTTTAGTTAACTGCTTCAGGTCATTTTCCCTGGTTCGTTCCAGTCTCGGATACTTGATTATTCACCAAGAAAGTGAATTTTTGATAAGGGTACCATATTACAGAGTTCCCATCTGTCACAGCGATGTTGGCTGATATATGATCAAGGTAATGGAAGCCGCAAAATACCGCCAAGAAATACCCAAATTATACCAGTTGCATCATTTAACAGTTATGCAAAATGTGTGTTTGAAGATAAATTTTGTAGGAAATAAAATACATGCGTTAGTTAAGATGGTATTTGATTTTAACCAAGATGTTTCCTTGAGAATAGATTTACAATTTACATTTCACATTCTTAATTCATTCTCACAAATTTTGTAAAACAACAATATTATTAGAAACTTCCTACCAATTTAATATCTAGTGAGGTTTATTTTACTTTAAATACGTTATATATATTATATTTTTGGCTATCTCACACAGAGTTTGATAATTTTTGGCCTGCCCTTTTATTGATCTCTCACCTAAAAAGATATCTATTATTTCTATTTGTAACAAATCGTTCTTGACAGTACTATTGATCTTCATCGGCTAAGAGAATTGAAGCATCGGATTCTAAAAAACGTGCATTTTCTGTATCTATGAATAATGCACGTTATTGTAAATATAATGCGAAGTATTTGTGTTTATTACTACAAATCCTAATAATGACTTTATTTTTTCACAGGTTCTACGACAAGGATCTGCTCTATATCCCATACTTTTCGTCATCCGCTATGAGTTTGTGGACATCAGTCAACAGGGTCAAGCCATTCGCGGATCACAGAATCCATGTGACAGAGTGTTCAAGTCCACACCTGGTGGACAAAATTCTGGAAGGTTCCAGTCTCCAAAGAGCATATTCTTCTATGGAAGAGGGGGAGCTCAAAACATGAGCTGCATCATCAGATTCGAAGCAGGAATAGGAGAGAGGATTAAATTAACATTTACCAAAACTGCTTTTGGTAATAAAGACTGCAGTTCATACAAAGACACCAGAACAGGGAGGTGGAAATGTGATCGGTCTTACACGAGGTATCAAGGAATTTATCAAAATTCTTTGGGATTCGCTGAATTGAAAATAACTGAATACCCTTGGCAAGGAATAGCCTTACCGCGTGATTGCATATGCTCCAATATGACAGAACCCACTTTTATCCAAACCCTTACAGCTTCTGTAGTCGAAGTAAATTTAACAATAACCATGATGAATATAACTGAAGACTTCAACGACTTTGGATTTGAAGGAGAATATCAATTCTTACAGGCAAATTTAGCTGATGACAGCGTATGCGATCCTTCTTCGAGCGACCGAAGAGTAAAAGGATCAAGTGGTAAAATAACTTTCAAAAACCCGCAGTACGACGACTCTCCAATATCAGAAATTTTAGATACAAATATTGTATCAGAAAGCGTGCGGTCTGATGATTTAGGCGTTGATAGCTGCACTCATCAACCGTGGCTCATTGAGCCAGTTGATTCGAATATGGATTACATTTACATTAAGATAAAAGGGTTTGAAATCAGCCAAGTATCTGCTTTTGAGTGCCAAACGCCTAACAGAATCTTCGTGTATCACGCCCTAGAGACTTACTCCCCTAAAGAGATCTGCCCAGTACCTAGTGTCGGTTACGATAAAGTGAACTTCGAAGTCCAAACAGTAGAGCTATTTTCCAAGGGGTGGAAAATGAAGGGAGACCAGTCTGATTCGGAGTTGATATTGGAGCCGAATTCCAGAAGTTTTGTAGTGGAGTTTATACAAAGAGAGGCTGGGATGTACACAGTCGATTGGATGGAAGTGTCCAAGAGACAAGCTCCAGGCGGTTCCAGTTCGTCTTATGTTTCCTCCATAGCGTCAATGCCGAACGTTATACAAGATTGTCCATACAGGTAATTATTACAAATATTATATTTTATTTTATTTTTATAGCTTTATTTAAGAAATGAACATATCATACATTTAATAACAGTTAAGATACACCAATGCACCGATGCAGTGCCCTATGCACCATTGGGTGCGGATAAGGGAAAGTAGTAGTAGTAGTAAGATATAGAGAAATAAATAATATAATTTATGATAATAAGCTTTCTCTACCTAAAAAAGAACTCGTGGTTATTTATTTATATTTTCTTACGCTTAGGGTTGTATGTCCACCATGGTGTGTGGTAGTTAATGCGTTACTAATTTGATGGGTGGTGGGATTTCCGTGACAGTCAGTGTAATACCTATTCAAATACATCATAATATCATGAAATAAAGCGGTAATGTGCTCTACATAGAGACCAGATAAGTTTTTTAATTAAGTTAATAATTATTTAGATATTGATACTGCTTATTAACGTGCGATTCAAATTTTGCTTTTGGCGTCGTTTATAAACGTCTTATTACGTTAACTTGTTTAGAAAAAGTTCTAAACGATCCTCTGATTAGAATTAAAACAAGTGGATATCATTATTATTCTACCTCGGACTCAAATAACTGGAAAATGTTTCAGAAAGAAAACTTTTTATTACACAAATTAGAGAGAAGTTTTATTTTTTCAAACGGCGCAATTTTAAAACCTGAAGTTATTTCGAGTAATTTTGTATCATAATTATTTGAAAAACTTAAATATGTATTGTCTGACCAATTTTGCTGACACTTCCATCCCTTTTTCTTCTTGCCCTTAATTTTGCAGTATTTGAAAGAAAGAAGTGCCAGTAGGATTTTAGGATTAGTTTGACTGTAAAGCTAGATAAAAAATAATACACTAGTAAAATTAAGTTTTATGTCTTTAAAGTCCTTAAAATCAACAATAATTCTTCCTTTAAATTGTGCTAAAGTTGATAAAATTTTCATTTTTAACTAACACCGCATTATTTAATTTTTACGATACGGAAGTTCCGGGTTCGCAAAACACAAAAAACCTAGGTAATTTTTTTGAAGACTCGGTGTTTCTGACTTTTCCTTCTCTTTTTTTTGACCTATTGAGGAGCTTCAATTTAAAAAAAACATCTGATACAGTTACAGAATTTGTATTCAGTCTGTTTGCCGGTGTGGGAACCCTATTAAAAATTTCAAGCATGAAATATTCTTTTTATGATGCTCTAAATTTCATAAAAAGCTTCACTACCGGTCCAAGGAAATCAAACGCGAGACCTTGTGCATGGTGGTAAGCCAACGTGCTTACCACTATCAAAGAGGTGGACGAAAACATAAATAGGTATATAAATAAGTAAACAATACATGTTAATAATAATAATATATATTTGTTCCAAACCTTCAGAGGGGAGTGCAATTCTCTAAGGTTCATATAAAAAACAAAATAATTAGGTACATAAAGAATAAAACAAAATAAAAAGTAAAAATTCGCATTACAGACAGAAAATTTTATTTAAAAAGAGAAATTTTAAAAAATGTGAAAAATAACAGAATTCATCGCTTCACGGAGGTGTTTAAATAGGGTTCTTCCCGATAACACGAATATTCTTGTTTTCATTTATGGATTTATGTTTTAAAAACACGAAAATACGAATGATTTTTAACGCCCGTTATTGGTTAATGACGTCATACCCGTCCACCATGAAAGGCGTGAAATTCAGTATTAAGTGAGCGCCTATATTGCTGTGACGTCACACCGCATGCGCGCCAAATGAAGGATTTTGCGAGCGATTTGAAAAAACGCTATTTCAAACCGCGCTAAAAATTTCATATGACATGGTAAAAATTTTGAAAAAATCCCCTTGATATTGTAATTTTTTAATCAATATTTTTAAATAAAAAATTTAAAAATCGGAAAGAACCCAATTCTTCCGGGGGGACCCAAGAGAGCGGCCCATCTCATTTTTATCGTAACTGTATCAAATCATGCACCATAACGATTTGTATCGTCGCCATTTTGTGTATCACTTTCCCCAATAAAATCAGTATTTATTGAACCATTTCGTTATGAAATAACGAAGCCTGAAAAATATTTTATCGACCTTAAAATAAAATATTTTTATTGGCACGCAATTTCGGCAGGAACATGCGCGATAAAAATAAAATAACTGAGAGTCTCTTGTCGAGAGTTTTGATATGGGGAGGCACTAAAATATTCACGAAAACGTATTAGAGCTTTTATTTTTTGGATTTGTAGCGGAGTTTTGTCCTCCTCAGATATATAAAACAGTATTGAATTATTACTTATGAGATCCAAACTTTAATTCCCTAAGGGCATGAGCCCTTTTTTTAGTATTTTATAACGACGACGTTTATTTACTGGACTTGATTGTGCTAATAAAAAGCACTTACGATATGTAACAAAATACATATGTAAAAAAAATAAAGCAATCATCAATATAATAGGTACTAACAAATCAATAAATGATTTTAAATATTTATCGTTTTGATACATAGTTTTTGTACTTATTTTCCTGGCCGGTTAAAAAAAAACATTTTATGAAGCTATTGATAAATCAATTGATGGATTTAAATAATATAGAGCTGCGGCACGTGAACCTCATCTGGGGGGATGCGCAGGAACTGGCGGCCGATCGCTTGGCTTGGAGGCAGCATGTCGAATCCATATGCTCCACATAGGGAGCGAATATCATATGGTGATGATTGTTTTTATTTTGTCAAATTGTGAAAAATTTGTTTGTGATCCGGAACAGTAAACCAAATATATACCTACACACATTTTTTATAATTGCAATAGGTTTTATAATGTAATTAAATATAACTATTCGCTATTTTTAAAAATCGATAAACTTACGAAATTATGTTTATAGATAAATAAATGCATACTTAATTTGTTTTAAATTCTTGAATTGGAACATAACGTTTTTTCTTTTGTAAAGCGTATTGCAAAAATAATCATTGCTATTTTTTACAAGACGTATAAATGTTCCATAATGTACGGGAATCCTATTTGTAAGTGCAATCGTAGGTACTTAACGTTATTACCGGATATTAAATCGGATCTTCAGCGGAAGTGGGTCGGAAGAGAAAAGAGAACTAGATATTAATTGGTCGGGGATATCGGATGGTCTCTGGGAAATAAATATTTGATTGGTTCTAGAAAACAAGAAGGAATCACTTCCGATTTGCGAGACTTACAACATGGAACTTTGAAATGAAATTATAACTGCTTTATCCGGCATTTCCTTCCTAGTATTTTAATAAAACCTTTGAAACGAATACCAATGAATCGTAAAAAGAGCAATATGCAATAAAAATGCAATCAATTTTCATTGCATCGCATCATGAACAGTCCTAGTTTTCAACGATTAAATTAATGCATTTTACTATTTTGTCCGCCTCGACGCATAGTGGTAGCGCATTCGGCTACCATGCATGAGGTCGCGGGTTCGATTCCCAAAATATTTATTTATAAGTTATTTTAATAATCATTTCATGTGTGATACCTTAGACTGGTACTGAAGCGTAAGATTGATCATCTTACCTTCATGTTATAAATAATGATCAAGATACACTGCTGCACTTGGTGTACCAACGCAGTGCCCTATGCACCATTGGGTGCGGATAAGGGAAAGCAGTAGTAGCATTTTTTTCTGAGATTCAAAAAGCATAGAAACATTCCAGGGAAAACCGAGGACTACGATTTTATGGAGAAACGACAGCGCATCCTCGTGAGGGCAGATTTTATAATCGTCCGTAGGTAAAATTCAATGCAGAATGCTACAGGCGCAAAAATCGAGGCAATGACGTTTCAATAATACTATCGAGATTCCAGAGAATTGAATCATAACAAAGAGCACGGGATTTTTCGAACGTAATGTTTTTTCCGCCAATACGACTCCATCTTGATTACCTAATTCTCCTTTCCCGCCAATTCCCGCGCTTAATCTGGGAGCTACAAAAATGGCGTGCGCTTGAACGAAGGAAATTCTGCTATTTATTTTTTCATTACCCGCCGACTGCTGCACAAGTACAGATTACAAAAAACCTACCTATTTAAATTATTGGAATTGCACAGGCTATTTTACATTATGCAGATGACAGAAAATGGCTTTTTTTAAAGATGTGACTGTACCTGTAATAAAATGGGAGGCTAAATTATTTAATAATTTTGAAAAATTTGATTAACAAAACTCGACGTACAAGCAGGAAAACAGTGAATCAACATCATATTAGGAGTTTATTTTGTAGAATTTATTTTTTATTCGACTTTTATTCCAAGTTATTTTTGTTCTATAAATTTTGTCAAAAGTGTCATTTATTTAGTCAAATTAATACTACCCATTAAGGCGATCCATCCAGCCAAACATGATTTCAGAACTGATTTCAAATTTTCGAAAACGTACGCTTTGTATATGATTGATTTTCAATGAAAAATACATGATTTTATAATATTTTGGTCAAAATATTTTTTTTTTTATTTCATCAACGAACTAGATAAATGTTCAATCTTTTATATGGTTGTTTAAATTTTATGTTAAGCTTATTATTGGACTCTAAAGTTTAGTTTGAAAACTGCCTTTTTTTACTCCGCGCTGGATGGATCGCCTTAAGAAAACAAAATAAAAAACCGCATTCTAATACGGATTTGTGTAATTTTACTGAATCTGCAATACTTATGAAAGCTTTTATAAGAAGAAAAGAATATTTTTTTCAAGCTCAGATTAAAAAGTCATATTACACATTCGACTACAAATGTGATGTAGTTCACCACTTTTTGGGTTGTATCTACTGCGAGTTTTGTTACTCCATGTATGATGAACGAATTAAGGCGGTCATCTTCCTTATAAGCAAGTTCGACTGTTTAAAACGTTATAATATCTTGGCCGCTTTCCAGTAGAGATTTTTTTCATCTCCTGTAATTAAATATCTATCGAATTTTAAGTCAGGAGTCAGGTGGAAGCCCAGTGCCCAGTGGTAACCTGGCGTCGTGATATTGAGTCTAATAAAATCATCAAAACACCTCTTACCCCACGATTTAGAACATATTATTTTCAAGCACAAGAAGCCAAAGTAGTAATAAGAAAAAATATATATATATTTTATTTTTTTAAGTCTACAAAGATGCCTCAAATATATTACGTACAATGTGGTAACATCATTTATTGTACTTATTCGTAAACAGTACAATGGTTTTTTGTTTGGTGAAAAAAATCCTCCTTCAGGTGAAAAGTCGCAAAAATTATCTCAATTGACATTTACGAGCGTGCAGGAGGTCTTTTATATATATTTATAAACCTGCTTTCCTTATTTTCTTCCCATTTGTACTTCGGAATAAAAACGACCCTCCCTAGGGCGGGAACTACGCGAAAGGGGCCGATCACAATTAGGGCTGAAAATGGGTCGCTCTGGAAGAAAAAAGAATTTTTATTTCTCGACGGTGAAAAATGTCGCGACGGGCCATTAAGTTGATGAGTTTATTTCTACCTTACACCCTCCCGCCTTTTTTCCTTTTGGAAACTTTTGCCCTGGAAAACACCCAAGAAAACAGCGAAACAATATTTCGTAGGTAAAGTAATCATTTTAAAAATCGTTGAGAGTTTTTTCAATGTATTTTTTAACAGTACCAAAAGTTTGAATAAAATGCAGCTTTTTTGCAGGTACGTTTTTACGATCACGATAATTGCATTTTTAATCGGTTTACTTGAATTTATAGATGTTTTACTAATATATATAAATAGAACTCATGAAAATATCGTAAAAACTCATTTTAAAAAAATCAGCCCAGCATAGGTATAATCCAGTAATTTGTCTACAAGTATTTGTATTCATTTCAAAATGTTGTTGTTAAAAATAAAATCCATTTAACCCATAGCCACGCACAATCAATAGACTTGACCACATGACGTACAGATATACAACCCAAAATTGACACTTAGCAATATTCCTTCTTGCTTCAATTGCTATTTTTTCCTTTACAAAGAAACACTTAGATGTTTCGAAACCGGTAGATAGAAAAAATAAAAAAATAAAAAGTTATTTTTATAATTGAAATTAACAGTTTATTGGAATATTCAGAAATTTCGCTACCAAAACATATAAAGGCTAAAAATATTTATATTTGAACAATTTTTTTCACCTCAACACCTCAATCAACCTTATCCGCACCCAGTGGTGCATGAGGCACTGCATTGGTACACCAAATGCAGTGTATCTTAATCATTTTATTATATGAAGGTAGGCTGGTACGCTTCAGTACCAGTCCAAGGTATCACACGTGAAATATTAAGAGTTGCATTTCATTTCAGATTGAAGTAGAAATTATTAAATTGCATTGCTTATTATTTTACATGAAGAAACATTTTTCTCAAAGTACCAAGTTTCGTATAAAAAAATATACAACGTGTATTAAGACCGTGTAACTTAAATTGAAATTTCTACCTTTATTTCTTTTTCTTCTTACATTTCCCGCGTCTAATGTAATTACATAAAGTACGGTTTATTCTATTTTCGAAGGTTTTTATCGGGACCTTTTACTTCTCGGGAAGGGAAGCGAAAACACATTGAGGTTTTATTTTTACTTACAGAATTTTCATCATGCTTTTAATCCCATTCATTATACTAACCGAATAACGACCGTATAAAATTATTTTAGGAAGATCAGGTTAAATGGATTAAGACGTTTTGATCATTCCTATAAAAATTTTGAATCACGTAGTTTTGAGGCTATTTGAATAATAAATGAGCCACGCACTACATTCCATAGTTTTTTTCTAAAGGGTGACTAAAACAAGAGTATAGATTCTCTCCTCATATTTTTTTACTAATGACAGCCGCCTGGGAATGCTCTTGTCGATAGTAAGAGGTAGCCTAATATTAATTTTATAATATTATCTCTATTTTCTGATTAACCGACGATATATTTATATGCTTAGAGAGCTTATTGCATATAATATATTATTTTATTTGTACTCACAAGACGATGACGTAGGGTACAAAATGAACAAAAATAAATAGAAAATTAGTTACATAAATTCATCAATACTTATCTGAGTAAAAATACCACGAAAACAAATACCAAATACTTGTTTAAAAAGTAGCAAAATTTTTAACTAAATATTGCCTGGGAGTATAAATTTATGTAAAAGCGTTTGGATTACCATGGAAAATTATTTCCATTTAATAATTGACGTTTTTATTTTCAGATGCCCAGAACTCAATGCCTGCATTTCAGCCACTCTGTGGTGTGACGGAAACAATCACTGTCCATCTGGCTTCGATGAAGAAGACTCCAACTGCGCCTTCCAATTCGGAATTCCATTCCTCTACATCCTCATCGGAGCTGGTGCCTTCTGCCTCCTCATCATTCCAATCATCTTCACAATGTGCATCCGCTTCTGTCAGCACAAACACAGAGAGAAGAAAAAGATCAAAGCGCAAATGGAGGCCAACTCGAGCGCAAATAACCACCTTCATGTGAACCATATGCACTCTAACGGAACTGGCATAGGGAGGTATCCCATCCCGACCCCAGACACATACGTATCCAATGAGCCTAATTACACTACGACACAAAAGTACGCGACAATAGACAAGTACAGTATGGGATCAAAGTATTCAACAGCTGAGAGATACTGCCTGAACGACGCCGACGCTAGGTACAATATCTCAGACAACAGATACGATCCGCACTCCGACGAGAGGTACGTGAAGGATACGTCTGATCCGAGATACGGGGGGACTCTGGGACGGTACGGGAGCCATCACAATAATACGGGATCAAGATACGGCAGTTCTAAAGGAGTCTACGTCCCTTCAACTGAAGACATGTACATAGAGGGCAAAGACAGCTTTTGTTGACAAGAACTTGAGATAGTGGAAACCACAGTTTAGCGCGGGACTTTACTGTTTCTTTATGCGTTTATTAAAGCGTCGCGTCGGTTAGGCCATTGCGCGGTTTTCACTCAAATCTGTATTTTAAAAAATCGACTGATTTTTGTATGTATTATAGTCCTAAAGTTATTGGAAATAATGGCAATATTGTAAAATACTTAGTGTATAATTCTTTTTAGACTTTTTGTACAGGAAAAAATTAAATATTGTCGAAATTGTTTAAAAATTACAAACTGTTTTAGCGATATTTTAAATAAAATGTACATTTTTGTAATAAACTACAATTAACGATAAAACAATTTTAAGACTCTTAAAATGTTGTGAATAGATAATAAAAAATAATGAAATTTTAAAAGGTTTTAATCACATTTTGACAAGTTGTTTTAACCCCCCCTTCCCTAAGAAATGAATTTTAATCATAAGTATGTTTTTTATGTTAATTAGCTGAGGAGTATTGTTTTTCCATTTCATCATATTCTTTTGTATCTACCACTGTACATAAAATATACGAATATGTAATAAAATTATACAATCATACTTGTAAGATTTATCTCAAGATTCTTGGAATATCATTTGATATTTGATTTCGTTACATACTATAATTTTACCTGTTTTTTATTATTATTTTTGTATATTGTAAATACAAATTTACTTTTCTTGACATAATATGTTTGTTTGAGATTTATTTGATAACAAAAATACCGTAGAATCGAAAATATCAATAATCTTTATAAAATAAACTACGTAATTATTCATAATCTGTTTTTATGCGAGTTTCTTACCCAAGAAGCGATGTGGATATTATTATTTCAGTATTAATAAAAATAAATAATTAATAATATATCTTGTTTCATTTTTAACATTTTTGTGGCATAAGGAACAACTGAATGAGTTTGAAGTTCCGGTTTTCAGGCGAGCCAAAACAAAATTTAAGAATTTCAATGTAAGAATGAAAGAAGAAATTGATTAATTTGTGGAATCTATACATTTATAGGAAAATCAGATGTAAATAAATATTTCATGTTGGCCCCCTACGGGAATTGAACCCGCGACCTCATGCAAGGTAGCCAAATGCGCTACCGCAGAATCTCTAAAGCTAAAGAATTCTACCTTCTTATCTTAATACTCGATTTCTTTACTCATTCCCGTTGTTCCTTTCACACACAGATTTAATTTACCTAGAAGTAATAGAATATTAGTTTTTTATTACTATTTATATGGTAGGGGATGAGAAGAAAATTATTTTATTTAAAAGAATCCTATTTGGTTCTTATCTGATTCAAAAATTAAATAATTTGGTACTCATCTTTGCTTTCCATTATAATAATTCATACATCGATATTTCAAGTTTTTTAAATCTTATTATCTGACAAGTAAATATTTTCGTTTATTAAATAAAACAAAAATATAAATGTAATGGTCACAACTGACTTAACCACCAATCGGCTAATGCCAATAAAGGAGGTAGATTTCATTTTAGTTCTAACTCACTGGGCCCATGCTATGGGACCATCTCTATATTAATGATTTTATAATATCCTTATCACATCTAATTTTTTTTTAAATGTTTCTGATACTCCAAAACATTTCACATCTACAATAACACTAGATAAAAATGTAAATATGAGGAAAAATACTTGCTCAATATTGGTGTAAAATAGTACCTACTGATTTTTCAATTATTAATACGTTAGAGTTATAATCGTCTGCCTTGTTCAAAATATCTTAATACAATTATATATAAGATACATCTCAATTCTTACTTCCATGAAATATCACTTAAATAATTCACGAGTACGAAAAAAGTTTTGAAATACAAAAATATGTATCTAACGGAAACATTAAGGACTCTTAAATTGAATACATCCATCCATTTTCCCATCAAATTGACGTTTATTGAAATAATTGTAATATTGAATAGAATATTTGTAATATTGAGGGTGGGTGTACCGGCACCAGTGTCACTCAATCATCAAGACAAAGGAAATTCTATATAAAATAATGTGATTCTTCAGTCTACCTTTCAATCTTCATCCCTTGAGAATCAAACCTTCAACCCAAATCAATGTCTTGTTTGAGAATCCATTATTGGATAACATTTCCTATTTGAATACCTAATCTGAAACTTTTAAGCGCTAAATTGTATCAAATTTCGTGGGTTCTTGGTATTTTCTTCTAGGAAAAATCCCGTTTTGTTTTTCAAAGTATTTTTACGTTTTCAAGGAACGTTTTTTTTAAGGTTGTGCAAATCACACTCTCGTTTTTAGTGGTTAGATAGCGCAATGAGCAAACGAACACGAGGTCGAGGGTTTGATTCTCTACGGGCTCAATGAAATATATTTGATATGAAAGTGAGTTTTTACACAAGAATATTTCATGCTGAACCTTTAAGACGGCTTTCATCATCTTGTCTTCATGAAACAATTGATCCAGATTCACTGCAGTTGGTATACAAATTAATGCAGTGCCATATAAAGCACTAGGTGCAGATAATGGTTTGAAGCAGTAGTAAATAGGACAAAAACAAGCATAAAAGACATTAAATAATAACAATACATATTTTCTAAATCAAAATTTTTAGGATTGATTTTCCAAACTAGGCATCTTTACGCCAAACAACCCATATCATAAAAAAGCATTCACAAGAATGATCATAGTAATGAGTACCTAATAAAAAATACCTGAGAACCGTATTGTTAAGTTTTTTTTTAAATTTTATTTAATCAAGACAATTTGAAAATATTATGTGACAGTTGTTCCTTTTTTTTTAAACCAATCTCACAAATGGAGTCCATTTCCTCCATAGAGCGGGGCTTATGATTTTAACTACAAAATAAGCATTCTTGAGAACATATAAGCAAATCACGATAGCAGAACATGACCAACACGCAATACAAGTTGGTATTAAAACACTTCGGTAAATGACATAATTCTGCGCCCTTATCGCGAATATTTTATGAAAGTAAGTAATAATACAGTTGCGGAATATCGCAAACACTTCTAAGTCACGCTTACGTTAAACTAGCATTTTATAACATCAAATGCTTAGGTAAACTAATAATACTCGTATGTAAATTCCAAAATTATTTCATTTTGAATATTTAGTAACCATTATTGGCAGGGATCACTAATATAGGCACAGAAAATAGTTGATACGATAGTTGATGTATCTACATGTGTACTGAGTCGCTGACTGAGAATAGTCTGCCCACGTAGAAGGCAGTGGAATAAAATTCTACCTGAGTTGATCAACAGGACGCAACCACGAGAAGAAGAAAAATAAGAGGAAGAAGCATCCTATATTACGTAAACTTTAAAATTTAAAAACGGTTAGTTTGCTATCTGTTCAGACCAAAGAGTGTGAACTTTAATAAAAATAATATGGAGGTATAATAAACTCGGATAGTTGACGTTTATATTTATTATCAAAGGAAAATCAATCGTAATGATTTGTCATTCCTTTGGGAATAACCTAATAAAAATAAAAAATAAGTATAAACGACAACTTTTGTGCGAGCCACTAACTTGGTTGCTATAAGAATTTGGCCTCATTACAACCCTTATCAAACAATCTGATAATTGTGTATAAAATACTCTACTACTACTACTACTACTCTCCTTTATCTGCACCCAATAGTGCATAGGGCACTGCATCGGTATACCAAGAGCAGTGTATATTGATCATTTTTATTACATGAAGGTAAGATGTTCAGTCATATGCTTCAGTACCAGTCCTAGGTATCACACATGAAATATTTATAAATATGATCGTGTACCTTCATGTAAATATGAAAATCACATGTAAATAAATATTTCATGTTAACCCCCTACGGGAATCGAACCCGCGACCTTATGCACGGTAGCCAAATGCGCTACCACTATGCTACGAGGCGGAGGTATATAAATAAGTAAACAACAACAAAAAACAATTCATATTTACGATGGCTTAGGGCTAAAATACTGTATCTCCAATTGTTTATGAGATAAGTAGTGAAATGTTCCGAATTAAAAAAATATCGTGTTAAAAATTCTCAAGAACATGGCATATCTATTAATTTCTCTTTTGAGTTACTGTTCTAATATATTCCTATTGCAACTGTCTGGGAATGTTATATTAATGTTCTCAAGATATAGTCTCCCTCCAAAGTCCTTTCTCAGAAAACAATGGCAGTAGTAGCAATCTTACCTTTACGGCATGATAATGTCGTAAATTGCAGAAGGTAATTTACATTTTTGCAATGCGTTATGACGGCACAACGTCGCAGTGCTGCCACACTTATGGAGCGAACTATTACGAGCTGCTTGAAGCTTAATGGATATCATTTTATTTGAAATATGTCTGCAGTTAGGGGTTTCCATTTTGTATTCCGAAAGCCAAGAAATAAAATAATAACCCAATAAAAAAAAATAAAAAAGCATTAATTTATGTAGGCACGAATTCAAAGAACCGGGTTGTGGTCTCTAGTGGTAGATTTGAGGACTCCGGGTTAGAATCTACAGGTTTAAATCCCACTCCAGCACAACTTGTTGTTCCTGGAAAGCAGCCCCAAAAATTTAAATGTACCTCCTGTAAAAAAATTCAAAAGTTAAAATACATTTTTCTATTTAAAAATGGAATGGAACGTCATTGTCAAAGAGGTATCGTAATTTTGACTCATTATGACATGTTGCATTCACACTCTTACAAAAACACAAGAAAAAAAATATTTATTATAAATAATCCCAATCACTTATGTATTTATCATATTTATACTATTACTACTACTTTCCCTTATCCGCACCCAATGATGCATAGGGCACAGCATCGGTACAACAAGTGTCATCATTTATAAACTTAGATAAATTATCAAATTGCTACTTAAATATTTCATAAAAACAATAACATTCACAACTAGTTTATAATTAATAAATTAATATTTAACTGTAAAACACGTTTTTACTGTTGTTTTTAAAGACTGTAATGTATAAATATTTTTTCGGTATTGTATACACCACAATAATTAATGCGATTTACGAAAATCGCTTTCGTAGGATCCATAAATTAGATAATTAAAGCAATCAATCAGCTTGAACGTTATTTCGATCCTTTTATACCGATTAAGCAAGAGAAGCGAAGAAATACAAACATTTCCTGCAAATAAAGGAAAACAGTCGTCTATCTGAAGAGAACTGAAGTACACTTTAATATTTTGATAATGTTTTTTCCCTCAAGAAATCCTTGTAAAACCAATCCGCTAGATTTAGATAGAGCACGTCGTGTTTTCACGCTTTACGTGATCAGAGAATTCAACTTTTCTCAATTAAGTATGGTCATTTGGCTTGTTTATGGAGCTTTTGGTACAAAATGTCCATTGTTCTCACTTATTTGTGGTGCCGCCGGGGGATAGTTATTCCTCCAATATGTATGCAATAAATTATTCGATCAGTTTAATACCAAAGCTGGTAATGTACAACTCTGTCTAAATTCAGTATTATATGTGTATACATACATAAATTCGACATAAAACAATAGTGCAGCCATACAAAATGTGTCTATTCTATTCTATTGATGTCGAGTGATACATGCCTGTTATTTTGTCATTAGATATGTACTTACAGTTGAAGGATTGTGATAATATATAAAAATATAAGTTCTGTACTTATGTTTGTTCTTAAATTTTGTTTTTTTAATAAATGACGTCAAAAAGTGATATTAAATAAATTAAGCAATTAAATGTTACCGCTTCAATATTATTTCAAAGACGTCTACATTCGAAGTTAAGTCATCTACATAATTCTTAATTCTGTGTGTCGTCTCCAATCCCCGAGGTCCTGGCGGGGGCGAGGATCCAGGATCTCTGGAGTGGAGGATGAGGAGAGGAACTCTAGGTGTCTCCAAGGAGTGGCCATCAAAACTTTGCCCCATAAACGGTGCAGCTTTAATGGACCTACTCACCTTGCTTGAGTACGCTTAGGGCCGGTTTTATAAACTACTGATTCTTTACCCTATTTTATTTAGGATACGCCCAGATGAACAAAATACATAATAATGTTTTAAAAACCGGCAATTAACAATAACACGCTGACCTTACAATTAATTGATAATGTAAATTGCACAGCATTATAATTTATGTTTTTAAAAAGGCACGTTCTCCGCACCTAGTGGTGCTCGTGCATTGTGTAAGTACACCAAGCGCAGTGTATCTTAATTTATTTTTTTTACATGAAGCCAAGATTACGAGTCTCACGCTTCAGTGCTAGTCCAAGGTACCATATGTGGAAGGTTACCCCTTATTCATCCTTAAAAGGGTTTCTAAAACACGAACTGTTAAAGTTCATAGCATTTAAGAACGATTTATTGTTTATGAAACGCGCCCATAATATAATATGATTTTTTTTTTCATACTTACCTCGGCACTTATTTTTAAATTACGTCGGATTGTTTAACTACAAATTTTCTAAAGTTGATTTTTTGTTAGCTCTCGTCAAATAATTAAGTTTTTACAAAATGTTGATTTTTTTATCAAAAGTTTTGATTTGAATTTTTATTTTCCATTTTCAACTATTAGCAATAGTCAAACAACGGGACCTCTTGTCCTAGACTGTACCTTCTACACTTAGGACGACCCTGGGACAGAGGGAGTCATGTTTATTTTTGTAATTCCTGGCGTTCAAGCTGAAGAATATTCTAAGATAAAATTATTTACACTGGAATTTTAAAGAGATGGAACGTAAAAATAGCGAGAGTTTTTAATGTTCTTAATTCTTAATAACTTCAACCTCGATTTAACAGAGGAACATTAATGATATAAAAAGTACACATAATAGTGGGTTTTAAGTATGTGACTGTTAACTGTCAAACTAATTGACCAAAGAGACATGTTATAATGTTCATATAGAATTTAATATACAATTTAAATCTCAACAGAGACGAGAAGTTTGAAAGGGAAATAAGGATATCTAGGCGTTTACAGGGCTTATGTCCTATCAATTGGATGTGGTGAGTAAGTGGCCAGTGGGTTAAGTGGTATTACAACATTTCCCCATTTCAGTATTTGATATCATATATACCAATATACAGTAAATTGCGCGACGCTTCACATGGTGAACCACTAAAAACCCTCCTGTATCTGTCATTGAGAAAATTGCTACAGCATTATGAAGCAGAAACCTTTATGATTGCAAAGTGAGATTCTTACCAAATTTATATACCCTATAGGAAATCGCCGAAGATGAATCTTCTATTTGTTTATGCTTATACTCTTTTACCAGCTAATTTTTATAAAACAACATTTTGAAGTGTGTCCAAATACTTGTAGTATCAAAAACTGGATTTCACCCATTACGGTCTAATAATTACAATTTGACATCTTAACGAAGACGAGTATTGGAAACAATCAAAATGTGGTTCAGAGAACATGTTTATTTTGTCGAGTATATGATTTTGTTTGGTAAATATAACTTATAACGTTAGGGCTTTGCCGTCAAGATTTTAAATAAGATGACAATAACAAGTTTCACAAAAACTGTTATGTTAAGTCATCCACTATATTTTGTAATTACATAGAGTGTGTTATCGGCGCTCGCTGCCATTCATTTGATATAACAAGTCAGGTTTTGTTCTTTTACATTTAATTTTTTCACACTATAATTACAATAAAATACAGTACACAACAAACATCAAATATTTATTTACGTTTGTCATAGAAAAATATAATTTAAACCGTCCTTTTTTTCTTTTACATCCGTTAAGTATATCATAATCAGCTTAATCAACCATTGCGTGTGAAAAAATGTAAATTGGATCTAAACATTCGAACATTTTCTGACATTTGTTTGTGTCAACTCAACATCTTTATCCATTATTGTATACAATAATTATTTAATTTTTGATTACAAATTAATAACGTGTATTCCCCATGAGTAACAAAATTTTGGAACCATTTTCAGAACCTTAAAATAATTACACTTATTATTATAATATAATATATTCACGACAGAACACACAATTACTGTAAACAAAAAAAAATATAAGAAGCAAAATAAAAATTAAAATATGTTAATTATCAACACTTTCCACATTCTGCCTGAGGTAATACAGGTTTAGGCTGTTAGCCACATTATTAGAACCTCGGACTTAAAAAAATTTATAGATACGGACAAACATATTTCCCTTTTAAAATATTAAGCCGAGAGTGATAGCACTAAGGCATAAAGGATTATACAGTCGAGTCAGGAGTCAAGAATTCTCCAAAAGAAACGACAAATTCTCAAATTCGTCCCGAGATATCACTTTTTCAACAGACGCGGACTTGGGAAGATAATTGCAGAAGGAGTAGTTAGTAGTTAGACTAAACTCGAACTCCGGGTACTGTGGGAACTTTAACTTGGAAACTCGCTCCAACTTTTGTCGTATTTTAATGACTAGCAAAAAACAACGGCATCAGTCCATTGTGTTCTTTGGGATAGTATTTTGTAGCTATATCGACTGGCTTGAAGAATTATAGGAAGAAATTACAGCGACGAGCCCGCATGATAGCTTTTCAAGCGAACTTTATTAACTTTGAGTTAGAAACTGTAAAAACTTAACTTAAGATGCAGCAGACCATTGCAATTAAAATAACAGTTACTTGTTAAATTCTTCTTAGTTCTTTATGTGGTGATAATTAATTATATACAGCTACCTTGCTTGAGTGGAATACGACATCTTTCATTAATCTGTGTAAGTAAAAATTTCGATTGCAATTAAAATAAATTAGTAATTTGTTAAAATTTCTCTTTGTTTTTACAATGACTGTTTTTTCTGTTAAAAAAAAAAAAAAAGAAAATTAATTATCTACATTTACCTTTCTTGAGTGAAATAGGACGAGAATCGATTAATTTTTGTTGAGAGAAAATTGTGTATTGCAAATAATTAAAATATGTCAGTTTTTAAGTTTTTTTGTTTTATTAAAATGTTTTAATATTAATTACTGTTTATTAAATGCTACGATAATGAGTTACGGCTACCTACTTTGAGTGGAATAGGACAATTAGATTTTTCGCTTGTATAATGACAATTTTGATTGCAGTCAAATAAATCATTTGGTATTTTTACTACTTTTTAAAATTGCACTTCGAAGTTAATGTTTAAAAATTATAGATGTATAAATGTATATACTTATATACGTAAGTATTATCATTAACGTCTTATCACTCTACCTCGACATCCGCTCCAATCCGTCCATTCCGTCGGTAGTTTACTTCAGATCTACGGAACGTGGACCTGGCTTAGGAGGATGCACGGGAACTGGCGCCTGATCGCCAGTTTGTGGATTCCATAAGGGCACTACACATCGAGAGCGGACATTGAATGATGATTATCATCGTACTAACAAATAAAGTCCATTATTATTATTATTAGTAGAATACTTTTATTTTATAAACAACATTTTGAGTGTGTCCAAATACTTGTAGACAAAAGCTGGATTTCACCCATTACAATGGATCACAGAGAGTGTTCACATGTGAAGCGTCGCGCCATTTCACTGTAAATATACAAGTTCTGATAATTGGCAGATATGGATATCAAATACTAGGTGAAATGGGGAATGTTGTAATACATTAAGTGGCCGCTTAACCCAGCCAATGACGGGTCATAAGCCCTGTAAACGCCTAGATGTCCATATTCCCTTCCAAACTTCTCGTCTCTGTTGAGATGATATTTACTGTTAACAAAACCTTTTTAATTCATTTATATTACATTTCAAGTACCATTTTATTTTTACTGTGGGGATTCGTTTTTATTTGAACTTTTATTTGGTTTGTTTATTTTCTTTCAGGTTCCACAGGAAATGTTACGGACTGAATCGAAATGCACTTCAGTTTTTCTGCACTTTAGTTTTTCTGCATTGCCCAACTAAAAATGAGTTAAAAAACCTCGATTCCCAACCTGTCGCCAATATACAGTAAAAAGAGTAAAATGGTTTCAGAAACAACAAAAAAAATCAGAAATTTCAAATAATACTGGTAAAAGAAGAATATTGTTCACGTTAGCTGTGAGTAATTGTGAATAATCGTATACCATATGCGGAAAGCTCAAATTCTTGAGCTTTGTAGCTGCAAGACAAATAATTATTGGAATACCATTATTTACCGATATTAAGTAAAAATAAATTTGACCGTAGATTTTTTCTTTCCAAATTTTTCCGATTAATTGAGTCAGGAAACGATTATGTTTATCAACGTAAAGCAACCCTTAAGGTGATTTTTCACGAAAATGCCTCTTAATTAGTTCGGTAATTATAATTACTATTCGTCACGGGTTGATGAACCGAGTTGTGGTCTTGTGTATAGACTATAGACTTGCAAACTCTGAATCCCTCGGTTCGAATCTCTCCACACCACAACTTTTTTTTATTTTTGTCTATTTGAAAGCAGCATCGTAATCGAAATAATTTTCGTATATTGTAATAAAATATAGAATATACCGGAATCATGTAAAATATTTCACTCAGTGAAAAGGAGTACGATGGAACATTCTAAAAAAAAATGAACCCTTAACAAAAGTATATGAACGTCAGCCTAGATGGCGCTGGAACTTATCTCCGCTTATAAAAGGGCTTACAAATAAATGACGATTGCGATTAATCAACTTTCAGATCCCTTCAAAATAGTATGTACCTAGTACTTTCCGCTACCCGAATAAATAAATTCTGACGTATCGCGCTGAGAAAATAAATAAAAAAATATAAAACAAATAAAGAAAGTTTTAAAAAATTACCATATCTAAGTGGGTAAATATTTCCGTCCTTGTAAAACACCATTGTTGTTCTAACCTCCAACCTTAGAGGTTATTTTCTAGACCAAAATATGTTATTTATTTATACGTTTAATCCTTCCATTTAACTTTGGAACTTCAGTAAAATACGAAACTGGTAGACACATTCAACTCGGTGTATGAACAGTAAACTTCTCAAATAACGAAACTAGTACTATTAAACAAACTTGGCAAATGGCTCCCGACGGCCCTCGATAATTTCTGTACCAAAATGATCGTAATATGTTAATTGAAATAACTGGAAAAATACATGATTAAGTATGGATACACTCGTATCTCCAGAGATTCCGAGCCAAATGTGAAATTCTAATAAGTAAGTCAATCAATCAGTAAGTATCTCAACAATTAAATATTATTCTTAATGCAAGTATCCCTGTAACTTATTTCATTTTAATCGTAATTCAATTAACATTCATAGAGCCATTACTTTACTTATTTTATTATCGACTACATTGAGATAAAACTAAGTGTAACACTTTGTTCACCATTTCACCTAGTATTTAATATCCATATCTGCCAATTATCAGAACTTGTATTCTTAAATGCGTGATGAAGATATCCAGGGACTACGGGATAGTTTGGGGAGCACGAGACGCGACCACCCTGTCTGTGTGTTCATGTCCTAGTATTTGCGCAACGATTTATTGCGCAAATTCCTGTGAGAAAAAAGAAGAGAACGTTTGTATTGGAAAGCGGCCGCGAGTCGCGTGGTGTAGTATGCTTTTTAAATACAGTTTTTTTAATTGAGTATGTTTATTATTTATGAAAATACACTTCTTTAACTTCTGCACATCTTATTATATTTTTATCAATAAACCGGAAAAAAATAACAGATAATATAAAATAAAACTCATCTTTTAATGTGCGATTTTCTCATGCCTATTATACAATTTACATCGCTTCCATTTTTCAGAAAAAACAGGATAAATCATTAGTGCCTTTGAGCATTATTTTCGAAAAATTCCGCTTTAGAAGTACCAACAAAGCGGAGTTTTCTTTTTTGTCGTATTGTTCCTTTTGAAGTGTCTGATTCAATCAGTTATATAATATAATATTTCTTCCTCCGTGTTTCATACAAATGTGTTTGTTTTGATAAGGAATAAAATATTGTGATATACGTTCCTTGCAAAGAAAGTGTACGATATCTCTTTCGATAGCCCTGGGACTGTCAGCAGGGTGCTAGCTTCTTCGTACCACGTTTTAAAGAAATGCGGGTGACAATAAACGCGATGTTCGATTTAATACAAATGCCAATCCAGGAAAGTGACGAGAAAGGGGCTCACGGTTTTCTCCTTTGGCACGGCACACTCCAGAATTGTACTACTCTTGTTTTGGTTTTCACTTGGTTTTTAACGATTTTGATAACAAGAGCACGGCCCGGCGTTATCGTTCGATGGGGGTTCGATTTTGTTGACGTATGTTGTTCGAGATTGTTGACTCGACTGGCTGTTGTTAACTTCTGTAGTTCCGTTGCCCGCCGCTAGGAGGGGATATGACATAGGACAACAGGAGAATTGACATTTGTCGAAATATTAATTAGTCAGTCTTGAACAAAAGAATTCTTGCAGATTTCTTTTACTTATTTTAAAACGCCATTTTAACGATAATAAACCGTTGTAAGTTTATTGAATGTTTTTGGGATACACATGTATTTTTAAACTAAGCATCCCGACTAAAGTAATATTGATTTTTGCATATCTAATTTTGGCCCAATAAATCTATGATTCAACCTAACAGGCTTACGGATAGGAGAGAGGGCAACATGTCGGTTTAATCTACATAGTCCCCCTTGCTGTGCTGTGTGGTGCTTTATTTGTAGACTTAAAAAAACGAGACTTCGTTTTTTTTTTAAATGTTATTTCACTGGAGAAAATTTTTGTCGCGCATGACTTATTAGGCTCCAGGCTTTAGGTAACGGCATCTTATATCTTATCTAGTAACAATCATTACATTTTTTCACGTTGTATTGTATTGGCTCCACTACTGCCAACGTTTATTTTATTTAAACTTATTAAATGTACACACAATAATTTCATTTATATGCTCTCCTTACAGCATTATTACCTTTTAACCTCCCAGCAATTCTCCGGTCAGCGGTCAGTAAGTCAGACTGAAGTTGACAATAATCTTCCAACCCAAAAAAAAAAAGAAAAGTGAAAAGTGTTTAAAAATCACCTCCAAATTATCTTGTGTGTTAATACTTCCATCCTTCATCCAGGTTAAATACCGTGACCAATGAAGTAAATTGAAAAGTCTAGATCATTCTGACCGTCGCCATTTTTTACCTTTACCCATTTCACCGCATACCGCAACTTAATGGTCTTGGTTTAAAATCTAGATTGCTCATTGCCTCTGTACCCACACCTCCAAGTAGGTGCCTATCTAATGTTTTATTATAAAATAGAAAACTGTTGGAAATAGAGTTTAACTTGCGCTAACCTAATAACTGTTAAAGGTTTCTTTGTTTCGTACTTGATGGATATAAAAATCCATCCTTAAATAAAAACTTAGAGTTGTTTTTAAAACAGTTGGTGAGAAGTATCATTTAAAAAAAACTGTGAGCTACAATATTAATGGTGGATGTATCGCACTTTACTGCACTAAGTATTAATCTGTAGAAAAATAACTGAGAATACCATGTTATAGTTTACACCGACAGACACACGAAACATGTTTCTATCTCATTCCTATATCGAGAGATTAAAGTTAAGAAAATCCATATTCAATGAAACAGAACTGATCTAAAATCACATTTTTGCGATTTACCAAAAGTTGACTTTTTTAATTAGTTAAGTATTCATGGTGCGATGTGTGTTTATTTTATGTTTTTTTCTTATTTTTGGTGTATCTACAATAGCATTAGCTTTTAAAAATATTTTATAACAGATAAATACCCCATCAATATTATATTTCAGTTGGAGAAAACCATTATTGAAAACAGGATTTCTCTCTATTTACTAACATGGCGGAAACATGATTGAAATATGAACATCCGGTTTATAAATAACATACGAGTATGTATGTAACACACATGCATTCGCGTTTATAAACCTAGACAGAGTACCTTATGGAAGATTTATAAACACAACACTCCATGAAACTGACATGTTGGCATGATGAATAATATAGAAACAATTGCATAGCAAAACCACTCTGGGTTCTTGGACCAAAGATATGATGTAAACTATTGGGAAAACTCAATTCGCGATAATATTTAGAAAATTTTTACTCAAAAATGTCTGTTAGGTAAAATAAAAATTCTACGAAGGAAAATATGTTTTGAAGAAAAGATAAAACAAAGAAATTAATAAATGTTCTTTACTAATTTTTTTGGGTTTGTATGCTTTGTTTTGGAGCTCATTGCAGTGCCCATCATCTAGGTTGGTGTTTAATAATGATCTTAATCACTTGATGACATACAAAGCCCGACTGCAAAACTGTGCAAACTCCTCACGCCTAATAACACAGAAGATCTTGTGTTTATAAAATGTAGTGTTATCATACAAAGAGCATTTTTGGATTCAGATACCTATTGCAGTTTTAATGTAAATTTTATTTATCAAAGCAGCAAGTACAAGAAGAGCAATTACATTTTTTAATTAAAAACGTATTTAAAAACATTTAATAAAATTGTTCCATTTGGCTTACTAACTAATCATCGGTCACGCCATTTCCCCGAAGAGATAAGCAGAGAGGATTAAACGCCACATCTTCTCATGCACGCACACCGATTGTTCCAATTTATTAATATGCTTATCAAATCTCGTTCAGAACTAAAATATATTTTTTTTAAATCACAAATATAGATTTTCATTGTTGATAATTTTTATTTAACGAAATAATAAAACAGAGCAAAAACCAATTAAAAACTTAAGCTTTAAATCAATATGGTATTCAATTCAATTTTTAATAATCTTTTTACTCTACTTGCTAAAATTGTAAAAAAATGGAAATTACCCACATCAAATTTGAAACACAGTCAGGATATTCAAATTTTGAAACGTCGACACAATTTTCCCATTTCATTCAAAATTTCAATTTGTTTCGTATCCCTTCAAATAAACTAACATCATTGAGATCTCATTTCATTTTGTGCATACAAATAAATCCCTATGCTCTCTTTTCTCATTGCATCTTTTGGTCCTATCCGTCAGGTCTTCTCAATCTCAAAAATTTTTATTTTACAGTCAAAAATAAACATTATATTGTCACAAACAAAACTGCTAACAGTTTGATTTCGTAGATTATCACAGCCTTCTTCTTCTTCGATATCTCAATCCTAAAGCCCACTATATACGGGACAGTTTACTACACAGTTTTCTGTGCAGTCTGAAAACTGCCCCGTATAAAACTAAAAACTGGATGAAAAACTGTGTGCTAGTGTCAGATTCTCACTGTGCTCTAATTCCACACATTTTTTCACACAATTTCGGCGCGCGCGCATCACCCGCAGCAATTACGACAGTATAATAAATATAATATTCAATAGTATCGGTAATATTACAAATAAACTTTGATATTTTTTTACTATGGCGAATATAAATATAATGTAATAAATAATATGAACTGAAATCCCTAGATTGAAATTAAAAATATCGAATAACGACCATTTGACAGATGAGTAATGTTGCCAAATTGTAAAATCGGTAGAAGTTCCTAAAGTTATTCATAATATGTTGAATTTATCGACGCTTATAAAATAAATGCTTTAAAATTAAAATGACTCCAAAATCGGTAAATCGGTTTTACATTTTCAGTAGATTCGATAAATCTCCACAAAATCGATGGATCTGCATAAAATCGATAAGATAGACGACGATAGATATTATTAGTATATGGCAACATTTATGGCAGTCCACTGTGTATTCTTTGGTCCAACGTCGCGTTCTGCGCATGTGTCTACAGACAGTAAACTGTGCCGTGTAAAGGTAAAAATTCACACCGCGCAGTTTTTATTGGTCAGAAAAACGGTACAAGAAACTGTGTAGTTTTCTGATCAAGAAACTGCACAGTAAACTGTCCCATATTAAGTGGGCTTAAGGATTGGTCTGCAGCAAAGTTCCACATCGTGTTTCTCCGAAGCCCTCTTCAGCTCAGTATATGAGGCTGGGTTCATGTCCTCACACACTTGCTCCAGATACTCTCGTCAGGAGCACCCTCTGGAATTTGTCCCCATAGCCATTCTTTCTATTATGTCATAATGCATGTCTATTACGGCCTTCAGAATACAGATAATGCTTTTTGGGTTATTATTATGCCGTGCTTTGTGTTGCCGACGTTTTGGAGCACATTGCAGTGGCCATCTTCTGGACAGATGATAGACATTGGAAGTGCTCCGAAATATAAATAATATTATTCCCCCTATTTTTGGGGAAATAGGGAATAAAATTATTATTCCCTATTTTATAGGGAGAATCTTTAGAATTCGTTTGGTCCGAAAACGTTAATCCTAAAACATCCATACTATTTATTTTATTGTATTAATTTCGTACCTCAAAGGCAATCATTAACGTCATCCCTTTTCAAGAGACGTATTTCAATGATTTAGATCGAACTGCGGCTAAAAATCATTTAAATACGTTTTTCATAAATGACTTTTTGTCTCTCATGTACAGAATTGTTTTTACCCTAATTAATTAGGATTAATACAAAGGATGTTTGGAAGACATTGTTTAAAAGCAATAAGCCCGCCTTTGTTCACTTGCTCTGTAATTGTATGTGGAGTTTTAAATAAATAAATAAACATTTATCGATATCTATTGTACGTTAAACTTAAATGTTACATAAATTTTACATAAATGTTTGAAATGCCTGCTGTTGAACGATGGTCTTCCAATAAAAAAGTACAGAAATGCCGAAGGAAGCCAAATTGCATCTTTTCTTATTTCCTTTTCAGCGGTTTTCCACAAGTCGGTTCTATCAATAGAAATGCATTTTTCATACAAACACGGACACAGCGATGCAGAAATCCATTTGCCTTATTGAATTTCAAGGGAGGAATTAACTTGAGACAAATTGGATACGTTATAAATAAAAATTGATTTAAATCGCATCTTAAATACTCGTCGCAAGAAGTTAACGGAATTGCGGAAATAATGTTTTGGTTTAAAAACTAAAGAGGGTTAATGCTATTTCCTTTTAGCAACCGTTAAGAGAGAAACAACTTCACAATATACAGTGAGCGTTTTGTAACATCTCGCTAAAATGTGTACTGGGTTAAATTTTAAAAAACATCACTGACCTGTTTTCTTTTAAAATAGTGATTTTGACAGTGTTATTGAAAATTGTGCACATTTTCAACATCTGTTAGGTGTAAATCACGAGAGTTTTAGCTCTGGAACCATAAAAAATCATAATATCAGTAATAATCGATCTGCGTTAGCATATTTTATGCAAGCGCATCTAAATATCGTACATAGGTTTACCACACATTTGCCTGAGAGATCGTATTTCAACAGCGTTCAATCTACTTTCGACTTGGCTTGGAGGCTGTTTGTGTAATCCATTTGTTCCACATAGGGAGCCGATACACAATGATTACAACCCAATTTAAAGACGCATAATGGAAAAAATTGACTCAAGTCACAAAAATAGAATAAAATACATATGATTGTACAATACGTCGGCAGTTTGCGTCAGAGCTGCGGGACGTGAACCTGACTTGGAAGGATGCACGGAAGCTGGCGGCCAATCTCCTGGCTTGGAGGCGGTTTGTGAAAATTCATTAGTTCCACATGGGGAACGGATATGGTATGATTATGATGATGATGAACATCTATTAAACAGCAAAAAAAAATGCTTACTGATTGATGACGTCAATAAAAGCAAGGTGAAGTGTCATAATCCAAAAAAACGAAAACGAAATAACAAGTTTCTTTATTAAAGAAAGATCCTTTGAACCAAAATGAAACGCCCTTACTAATATTGGTGATTTGTAACATTAATTGTAAATATTAGAGTAGATACCTCTCCATCGTCCAATTAGATTTACTAGACAACGTCATTTTTTTATAATTTAGCATCATCTGATAATTATTTTTAAAATTCTTTAAAATATCGAAGTTGTGCGAAATTCAATGAATATTGTACCCAACTTGACAGTTTTTAGACCAGAATATCCAACTTTAAATTAAAATTAATTGAAATCTTATGAACTGTAAGGGGTGACTCTATTCCCAGTCCTCTCCTTTTCTTTTTTCCTATCCCTGACATCCTCTCATATCTCTTTTTTTATATTTAATTTTTCTATCTAACTTTGTCAATGTATAAATTTAAAAAACTATAACTGGTTATTATGCTTTTTTTGTATTCTGCTTTTTCATATAGGTATCTAAACCGTTGTTTTTCCTTTAAATAAAATTAAAAAAATATACTGTACATATTATAAACTCTTAAAATTGATATTATCTAAAGATTCATAATTAATAACACATGTTTTAATACTCTTCTCAACTCTTTGTTTAGTTTAAATTTAATGAAAATAATTTTAAAATATGTTTTGAGTATGACAGTACATTAATTAATTTGTCTTAACGGAGGTGAAGAAGTTTTTTCTAAGCTCGGGAATATGGATTTTGAAGCGTTTGCAGGGCTTGTGACTTGTAATCCGCCGCATGGCATGGCGGTCCGCCTCGTGGCAAGGCGGTAGCGCATTTGGCTGTCATGCAGGTGGTCGCAGATTAGATCCCCGATGGGGGTCAATATGAAATATTTATTAGAATGTGATTTTTAGAAAAAAATTATCATATGTGATATCTTGGAGTGGCGCTGAAGCGTAATACTGATCATCTTGCCTTAATGTAACAAATTATAAAATTCACCGCATTTGGTGTACCAATGCGAGCGGGTCAGTAGTAGTGTATACCCATATTCCTTACTTTGTTTTTCATTGAGATATTATTCAAAAAATTACCATTCAAGCATGTGAATTATGCGTCAATAACGCCATGGAAATAATATTATAAAATTACCTAAAATTGTAACATACTCCACTCTTCCTTATCAGGGCAGAGTAGTGCCTCCCTAGAGTAAGTTTTCGTGTATTCACCCCATGGGGGGGATGAAGTGTTAGCTTATTCGATACGGAAGAGGTTTTGGCCATTTTGCATTTAAATTTGGGCATCGGGTAAAGAGCCAGTATCAAGTGTTTGCGTAAGGGCTTACTGCTTTTGCCAGGGCTGGGATTATTTTTTATTTGACTCCGGAATATCTGATTTTTTAGAGCTGACCAATTTTGGAATTCTTGTATATCACATTATAATTAAATTATCCAATAAACATTGGATAAAAACTCACAATCAAAAAAACAAAAATCGCCAACAAAATACATGACAGTGATTTCGAGCAAATTCGTAATTGTAAAATGACACGTTTTACATGCGACAATAACAAATCAAATCTGAGGAGATTGAAAAAATGACATTTCTTCACTATTATTTTATACTTATATTCCTTTTATCATTGGATAGGTATATTATGAACTGGTTAACATAAAACTTTGTATTTAACTATATTAATACAACTCGGCATCGATTTCCCAGCCCTGCTTTTTAACGGCTCACAAAACGAACGACTAACGATAAACCAACGTTTAAACCTTGAAATACGAATATCCCCAACTATTTGGTTCCGTTTAAAAGTAACAAACAAAATTTATACATCGCTGTTCAACTAAAAACGTGGCATAAATTAATGGAAATTCTCATACGTAAACTTTAAATTATAGTTGACTGGCAGTTAATATATTTATTTAGTTAAAGTGTGGGGCGTTATTTGTGGAGTTCATCTAGAGGTTTTATCCCGATTGTTATCGTAAGAACTCGTAATGAAAACGTGTTTTGTTAACATTGGAGTCATAAAACTTTTTAGGCATGGGTCATTTTAAATAAACGACAAAATGTTGGGTATCATTATGGAAGCATGTGGAGAGAAAGAAATGATAGTCATATTTTTTTTTGGTTTTGAAGTTTCATGTGCTAACAATTCATCGGCAGCTTATATCAAAACTATGGGACGTTGACACAACTTGGAAACACGCACGGTAGTTATTGTTGAAATTTGAAATAATCATTGTTTCTTTCAGCATGGCTACTAAAAAGACATATCTTAATATGATTGGTTTCCCTCTCATAATTTTTTCTTCTTCTTTCACCACGTTCGCTCCTATGTGGAGCATGTGGATATCACCAGATCCCTCCAGGAGATCCTTCGCCAGCCAGCTTTCTCGCCTCCTCCCACGTCAGGCCTGCATCCATCGGCATGTGTGACCTAGATGCTGATTATGCGGTCCTTCTGAAGAAAACAGTCAAAAGTGTTCAAGGGATTGTCGACAGTTGACAGTTTCAGATATTTGGGTGTGATGAGGTCGTTAAGTCGCGGCGGTGGATCTGGCTTGGGCATGTACTCCGGATGCCTCGGGAGAGCCAGAACCCGAGTTGCCTCTTCTTTACGCCTGCAGGATCCCGTCGTCCTGTTAGACCGTCAAAGACCATCTTTCATAATTTAATTGTTACCGATGATAAAAAAACAAGACCTTAAAGACAAATTCTTCTTCGTCTTGTATAAATATATCAATATCTTGTATTTTTTAAATTATCTTTTTCTCTTTTACCTCGTGCATGCTGCTTGAAAGAGTGTGAACATTCACTTCACATTGACTTTCACAGTATACCCACAAACAGGCTATGCCTTGGTGGGATTTTTGTTTTTTTTTCTAATGTATATGTGATTTTATGTATTTCTTTGTAAACAAAAATTTTTCTTTTGAACATATTTTTTTTTAAATAAAAAAATGAAGCATTCTTTAATGGTAAAAAAAACAATAAAACATTAAATTACAATTTGACATCTCAACAGAGACGAAAGGTTTAGAAGGGAATATGGATAGCAAAGCATTTACAGGGCTTATGACCTGTCATTGGCTGGGGGCCACTTGATGTATTATAGCATTCCCCATTTCGCCTAGTATTTGCCAATTTAACATACAGTGAAATGGCGCGACGCTTCACATGTGAAAACTCTCTGTCATCCATTGAGAAAATTGCGAAGCATTTAAGTTTTAAATTGTAATTTAATGTTAGCCCGTAATGGGTGAAATCCAGTTTATGTCTACAAGTATTTGGACAAACTTAAAATATTATTTATAAAGACAAAACAGTTTGAATATTACACGTTTTATTTGCTTATATTATGGCATCTAGTATTCCATTTTCCTCCCTCTCTATTTCATCTTCCTGGCTTGTTTCTCAAGATCATTTACTAAGTACGTTAATCCTCGAACGAAGTACGAATCCAGATTGCCGCATTTAGTTAGAGCCCGAGTTGGGCCACTGTTCCATTACTTCGTGAGTTCCTAGTGCAAGTGGTTAGATTGGTGTGTTTGCTTAACTTGAGGATCTGTCTTAACTCCTGACCCTCAGGCAACAGTGCCTTATCTTATACAGAGGAATACTGAATCATACTGAATAACAATCTAATTTATCTGTAGGGAAGTACCTAACTATAATTACGATAGAAGACAACTTTTTAAAAACAGTACTTGACAGAGACGCAGCCCTAGTGATTTAATGTTCAATGAACCATTTCGTAAATATTGCAGGAGACGCTTTATTTATTATTTTACAGATAGATCCTTAATGATTCACAACTTTGGTAATTTCGTTTCGTATATATTATGACAATCCGAATATACGAATCAAAACTATCGAAATCGCGAATCATTTAGGATCCACCTGTAAAAACAAAAATAAAGCGTCTCCTGCAAACTTAATGAAATGGTTTATTGAACAAACAAGAACTGAGGTAGCAAGAGGGGTTCCATTTGTACAAAGTTACATATAATATATGTCGACTCTTCAACAGCGCAACTTTAACACATTAAAAAAAAATCATGACAGATGCTCGCATTTCCTTGATAGTTTTGCATGTACAACTACTATTTTTTATCTTTTCCCCGTTTAATTTTTTGAAAATACCTCCCTAACTATAGTGTCCCTATCTATAGTGCCCCTATTTATCAATTCTCTATCTATCAATTAGTTAAATAGTTTTTCTCTCTTTTAAATCTTGCTGCAGATTTTTTCTCATAAAAGTGTATGGAAATTTTACAATAGACATTCTTTCTAAAATCTCATTTAATAGGGTATATTTTCTTCTACCATAATAAGTTCATAGGAAAAACAACTACATAATTCAAATCAAACCAATTTTTTGTTCTATTTTGTTTATTGAGAGCTGTTTCGCCTCAGCAGGGCATTTTTTAAAACTGTGTTTGTATATTATGGTTATTACTAAACACTTTTTTGACACAGTTTGGAAATGTCCTGAAAAGCGAAACAGCTGTCACAAAATATAAATAAATAGCTGAAGTGAATCTAGATCATTAGTTTCTCGTCTTTTACTTCAGCGCCAGTACAAGGTATCAGTCACTAAGGTATCAGGGTCCACTTGAAATATTGATGTGAAAACCACATTTGAAAAAATATTTCATGCTGATCCACACGGGAATCGAACCCGCGACTTCATGGATGGTAGTTCAACGTGCTTACCAAAACAAGAGGTGGACTTTGGAAATAACAATACAGGTTTAAACCAATATTGATGTTTGTTTTGACGACTACTTATTAAGTCATTTTTGTAAATATAAACTTTACATCTCTTTATACTTCCTAAAATAATTGGATAATGGAACAAACACTAGGCAACCTTTAGCGAAATTAGCTTTTTTAAAAGTTAAATTTAATTTTTAAGTAGTTTGTACATCAGATAAATTAACCTATTTAGTTCACCCCTTATGGGGCCAGGGCCACGGAGATGAACGGGTTAATCTATAATAATTTATTTTAATCACACCTACGTAACATTATACATACATTAGCGAATACAATTTCGTTGTCGTATAAACATCCCTGCCATAATGATAAATAATAGCCGGTTGTTATAATTGTGGGGTTGTGATCCAAATAAGACTATTTCCATTTTAACTCTTTTTAGAAAAGGAGCAAGAGTTTCATTTTTTTTGTACTACTTTAACCAAATTTTTTTTTGTTCGTGGACCACATTTGCCTAGTCAAACAGAAATAAATCAGTATTTTTTTTTGATTTTCTGCTTGATTGATGTCTGCGTCAGACAGACTACACTATGCACTGTGCATTTATTAAGTGAGTGAATTTGCAAAAATGTGATTTTATTTCGGTACTATTTCATTGAAACTGTTTTTTTAAATAATATCTAGACATAGACATATTTGTCTTTCGGTACAAATATTAATTATTACCTTAAAAAGTTTTTTGTTTAAAATAGCAAATTAAAGTATTTCTCAAGATCCAAGTCACATAAAAATACGTAATCACTAAAAATTCTTAGTGAATTTTCAACACCTTTAAGTATCTTTAACCCTTAAAGTACTGTGTTTAAAACGATCCGTGACATCCGGTAATGTAACCTCAGGATACCTACACAAAATATTGATTTATAACTTTTAAAGTGTATTTTTCATATAAAATGTTTTTTTTATCAGTGTGTAGTTAAAATCTCTGTCTGTCATAATAACTCATTTTCTTTTTTTTTTTAAAGCTGAAGAACGCATAAAAAAAATCATAAAGTCCTCTGTTTACTGCAAAATACACGATGTTCGTATGAATTTTTTTAAACATGCAGGTTAAAAATATTATTTAAGTAATTACCTTCAATTCTATTGTGTACCAATTTTTTTTTCCGGTGTAAAAAGGTTTGATTGCAGATAAGCGAAATTTTCAGTGATATATTTTGATTATTTACGGAGATATTCATTAATTAGTGAGATTTTGTAACGCGGGTTATATCACCGCAATTCGAGGGTTAATGAAATCTATAACCTTTTCAAATTGATCCGACTATTTGAATAACGAATGTGCAGTATTTATGGTACGATTTGTTAATGGGAATAGTCTGTTTTGCATCACACACCCATAATTTCGAGTCGAACCCGAATCCGAGTTTCCAGTCCGCTGTCACCCCTTCGGAAAATCTCTCCCCTCCTCTCCTCCTACCCCCGCCGCCGACCTTCACTTCCGGTGGATAACGAGATAGTTCCGACAAAATTTCAACAACAATAAACTTTTATCTGTAATCAATCTTAATTAGGCGCCGAGACCGCTTCTGAGTCGGGAGTCCATTTTGACGGGCTCGACTCAATGCAAAACCCAAATATAGGGGTTGTTTCGGGCGGTGATAGGAATGATCGGTTATTATTATGGGTATCCTATGATTAAGGGTTGCAGGATTTACGGTATAGATTGTGAATAAACAACTGGATACACCTTGCGTTTATGTTTTTCTTATGTTGAAAACATTACGTGAAAATCAATGTCGATTTTATAACCTTCACAATACAGATAATCTGAGTTATTATGCCGTGTGCGTGGGCTTTGTGTTGCGGACGTTTTGGAGCTTATTGCAGTGTCTATCTTCTAGGCTGATATATGAGTATGGTCTTATGAGTACTACTTTATTAGTAAAGACAATTTTTTTATTTGATTTAATTAGCCTTACAGTAACATGAAGAAAACGTTTTCACGAATTTCAATTGCCTCTGTTCTCAAAAAAAACTATTTGATTCTGTTTAATAAAACTGAAATTCAAGGAAAAATCGTAAACTGTCAAGAATTACTGTGTTGTGATATTTTGCTGTATTTTTCTATCTTAATTTTTTTTTTAGATTATCACATATTTGCATTAACTACTCTTATGTTAATGTAAAATATTTTTTTAGGCAATAAAATAATTAAGCACTAAATGCATGATGAGCCGTATTAAAGCCCAGATATTTTTTTCTTTTCATAGTTTTTTTTTGTACTATTAGAGCAACCTTTTTTTAAGTCAAACAAAAAATCATGCATTGTAGGGTAAAACAGTTTTAATGGTTATACCCTACAATTTGATAACATTAATCAACAGTAACGCTTAAATTAAAAATAATTACTTATTATTAACTTCGCTAAAAGCCTCTCAATTAATTAGTGAGATGAAATCTTTTTGAGGACTTAATAATGAAACAATCCATGCTTTGTATAAGGCTGAATTTACCGTTTTGTACAGTTTCGGGGCCATAACTTTTCGATTAATTTATCACGCAATGCGTTCAGAGAGCGAGCTATAAGTCCTGGTGGAACGTCCTAATAATTTTGTTCGTGATTTATTGCCGTGCTAAACACTCTCATGGAAAGTACACGAACCTAATCTGGGATAACATTACTGGATTATGATACTGTCGACAGTTAAATGAAAAGATAACAGACTATATTGACCGTAAATTTGATTATTTATTATATTATAGTACCTTTTACATCACTAATTAATTTGAAAATTCTGAAACAAGAAAATTTTTTCAACAATAAAAATTACATCTTCCAGATTTCCCGCACGTTTACGCATACTGTGCTTGCTTTGTCCAATGTAAAAAAAAGAAGGATAATAATATTTATTCACCGTGTAACTAAACTCGATGTACAAGCGGTGAATCTACATCATATTTGGAGTCGATTTTGTAGAATAAAATTTTTGTATTTTTTTTCGAATGTTTGTTGCAAGTATCATTTATTTAGTCAAATTTATACTATCCATAAGGAAATAAAAATAAATCAGTATTTTTATTAGAATTCACGCAATATTACTTAATCTGCGGTACTTATTGCGAAAAGCTTTTATGAGATGTAAAATTATTTTTTTTCAATCTTGATTCAAAAATCATATTACACATTCGACTCCAAATATTGATACTACGAGTTTTGATGTACCATGTATAATGTGAAATATTATAGTCATCAAACGTGCATTTTTTTCAAAATTTATCCAATACTTTGAATCTCACAAACAAAATAAATTCAACAACATTTTGAACGAATACAAATACTTGTAGACAAATTACTGGTTTATACCCATGCTGGGCTGATATCAGATATTATTGATATCTCAACAGAGACAGAGAAACTCTGGAATGTGGGTTATCTAGGCGTTTAAGTATTTGTATTCGTTCAAAATGTTGTTGTTAAAAATATTTACTGGTAAAAATTAAAAAGCAAATAAAAATTGGAGTGACATCTTCAGGCGTCTTCTAGTAAGTAATCAAGTTTGGATAAACCTTACCTACACCAATAAAGATAGATTGCCAAAAAATACTTATCTATCTTCTCATAATAAAAAAATTTAAAAATCTGTCGAAAACACAACTCGCATGTGGATTCTTCTGTACAAACTCAACATATATACAAGTTTTAAAAATTTGTCATACATGGTTGTCAGATGATGGGCGGTATGGGGAATGTTGTAATACATCAATTGGCCACTCAACCCAGCCAATGACAGGTCATAAGCTCTGTAAACGCCTAGATAACCCATATTCGTTTCCAGAGTTTCTCTGTATCTGTTGAGATATCAATAATATCTGAAAATAAACTCTTGTAAATAAAAGTTTTGTAATGTCTACCAATGATTAGGTAATTAATGTGCCTATATGTACAGTTGTACAAAACAAATCAAGAGTAATAAGTGACTAGTATCCACATGAATGTTAGATATTTAGATGTTTGTTGTTATTTAACTACCTAATTTATTTAAGGTCAAAACACCGCACTTAAAATTAATAAGACTCAAGCTGTCTGCAAAGT